>LR736859.1:881770-901915 GCA_902654985.2 Oryctes borbonicus | reverse complement strand
GATGATGATGAGGACCATTCGTGTCCTCGAAACGGCCGTCCCGGACTAATTATTATATTACTATATAATAAATTAAACTTGTGTGGTGCGGAGGGTGCCGATACTTATGTGTTGTTTACCTCTCTCATCATATCTCTTACGTACAATTTTGGATAAAGAACGGTTTCTGCGACTTTAAAAAGAAAAGAATCATAATGACTCAGAAACACTTAATTTTAAGATAATAGCATCTTATTACTTTTGCCTCAAAATAAGGCAATTAAAAAAATGCAATGATTGTATCATAAAAAGAAAATAATCATCCATTCACGATGGTAAAATCTTCCAAACCCGCGAAGATAACTCGCCCTGTATAGTGCAGCTTGCTTCATGTTAATCAATATATATCTAAAAACAAAAGTGTAACTCTATAGTTTTTGGGAGGAATATGTTTACTTCTTTCCTATTACAGATATCTGTCTAAAATTCATTCAAAATTTTGCGTCTTTCCCACACCAGGACAATCATGTGTTGTTGGAGTTAATTAAGAAGTTTTCTGGGATTACCCAAACATTACATCGTCCGTAATTTTGAAAATTTATAGGGTTCCACCTGTTTGCGAAAATCGTTTGGGGTTCCCTTAACCTCCTAAAGAGTCTTCAAAATAATTTACGTTCGTTACGTGCTCCTCTTTAAAAATGTAATTTCTCCAGAGAACCATGCGGCGCATAGAACCGTGTTGATTCTAAGAAAAATCCCATTTAAGCCTCAACTAACTCTTTAATGGAAAAAATGCATTTCTACTTTACACGTACGTTGCGCCATTTTAAATCTAAGAAAACCGATCTAGTAATTACTTCTTGGTACGCATTATTAACTTATATACATATCTCCTTCAATTTCTATTGATGTATTTGTAAAAGAACATATTTCACGCGAAGAAAAAATGATAAAGCAATTTTTAGACATTGCATATAAACGCGCTAGGTTTTGAATATCGCTAGAATGTTCACGTTTCGCATTTTTCTTCCGGCATGTAATGAGTTACGACAAATCTACGTTTTCGTCATGGCCACCTTCCGTTTTGAAGCTTTTATTAAAATGCCAGTGAATTTTGTGCCTTTCAATTTTCGTTCTGCCCGAAACCTACTTACTGTATACTTACTTTTAGTTCGCGAAGCAGAAAATTTTAAAATACCTCCCGTACAATATGTCGCACCCGTGCACGGCAAACGTATTCGTGAAGCTAGGTGTTAATGGAAGGAACGTTTACTTATTATTTCCTTTTTGGTCGTTATAACCTTAGCACAACAGAAAAATATTAAATTCAAGGACTTTGTAGAGAAGTACTCTTCGAAACTGAAAGAAATTAAATGACAAATTTTGTGCTGGCGTTAACAGAGAAACGTAGCCAACCCGCTCTTTCAGTATTTAATGAACGTTGGGTGGTTTGTAGAATTTATAGGAATATTCAGAATGTGTCCGTATCTGCTGAGAAACGCTTTTGAAGGATAAAATCAACTTTTCAAATTCGAGGGTTTCTCACAAATTATGTTCATAAAAATTGTCGATGCAAACAGACGTTTCGCATTTTTAAAGAGCTGTCTACTTGATGCAATATATCAGTTGTATATCTGTTTTTGTGTTAATTATGTACACTTGGTCATACCATTCGAAACGGGCTCATGCTTTTTTGTCCATCTTCATTGGTACCACAAAATGGCCACAAATTTGAAGACCTGGTGTACACCTATCTATGTTCCTACTGCAAGAGTTACAAAGAATACTTTAACGTTATTTATTACTGGTCAAATACAATTTTTAAATTGTACAATCCACATCTCGCGATTGATCATGTGACTGGTCGTGCAATGTACGCCAGAGGATGATGATTGATGAATAATAAAATGTTAAGATGGCCTGTATCGACATTATGTACTGTTACTTGTTTAGGTTACTCCGTCTACGATATCATATGAGCAAATAATATTTATATGTTATGTCCAGAATTGTTTATTCAAATTACGAAAATAAAACTTTTATATATTAACTAAAATTTTCTCATGCGATCGGTTTCGGGGAGAGCCCTTCTTAAACACTAAAAATTTAATAGTCTATATTACTAATATTAAGAATTGATTTAACATGTTCAAAAGCAGTTTTGTAAACTTTTGAAGTTTATTGTTAATAAAATTCCAAAAATTATTTTATTGTAGCATGGTGCGATCATATCCACGTGAAACTAGTAATTAGCAAGAATGGTCTCAGATGCATGCCTGCCAATCACTAGTTCCACGTGGGTATGTCCACGCCATATTACATTAAACAATTTTTAAAAAATGTTATTAACAATAAGCTTCAAATAATTGGGTGAACATCAACTAGTTGTGTCAGAAATAATAGAAGATGAAGAAAATATTGAATAATAAATAAAGAAAGCATACAAGAATTGGGAGGAACGTGCAGAAAGTAGTCTTATTAACTATAAGTGGAAACGAGTTGATAATGGACGAAGTGGGAGGAAACGGAAGTTGGTATTACAAACTGTACAAATAGCATAAAAAATGTTAAGCCATTACAAACATAGTTAAATTCCGGATCTAAAGTAAAAACAACCGTGTGACTGGTCATTCCTGGAAAATAATAATGAGATCGATCTGGCCCTACATAACCTCTATAGCGTTCTTTACTCGATCCTAGATATATACGTTCCTCGAAGGTACCCAATTAATCAAAAGTTTCCTGCGTGATTTAGCAACCCGATTAAACATAATTTAATCGACCAACTTTGCTCAGTTAGGCTCCTTACTACTGAACCACCGAAATATAATAAATAAATAAAAGTTGTAACAAAGTATGAGATATAATTAAAACAATTAAAGAAATAAAATAAACGTATAGGTGATCACATATTGATAAAACGGGTGTTAAATAAGAATACAAGGAAAAAAGAACAAATGCACAAAAAAAAAAACAAACAAACTAACATTCCAATTCCTTCGGTGTATGCTAGCAGCTGTTGGTTGTCTTGGCAAAAATTAACGAATTGGGATTCGAATTTATACAGAGGAAAAGAAATGTGTTGAACTATCAAAATCAATTTTGTTATCTGAAGAGCCATCAGTCTAACACATTTTGTGATTAAATTACCCACCCCCTAGTATCCACTTAACAGTTCAATTTGTGTCAAAAAATGTTATTCGTGGAACATATTTATTAGGTTGAGGCGTAAGTTAAAAAAAAGTCGTTTCAACAGAGCGCAGTAGCGGTATCAATTTAACGAAATAATGATAGTTGAACAGAAATAATAATAGTACAGCATTAAAACTAAAAACGAGTTGATTTGACTAAAAAGTTAATGAAGCTAATCTAAACATGATCACTGATGAACTGCGCCAGAAATTAATATGTTTCAATTACCAGAATATGTTTTCGCGGAAACCACTGTATATAAATATAATAGGCATTAGAATAAATCTATTAGTACTTCATGCAGGTGTTCAGTTGATCAGTGTTTGTAATATCTAACCTTTAATTAACTGACAATTTATCGGAAGAGACGCCGACTTTATTTGTTTACTTTTATTTTTCTTCGTATCATACCGCACATTCAACCAAACAATGGTTTGACTGCAGAATATAGAACTTTTGCATTGACCTTCAAGCAGTCCCGACTTAAACATCATCGACTGTATGGCATGAGGTGAAAAGATACACAAGGAAAAATTCTCAGAGAATAATTGCTGATTTAAGAGCCAAGTTAAGATAAATCTAGAAGGAATTGATCCTGAATTTTGGAGTTCTTGATAGCAGCAGCTTAGTTAATTAAATAAAACTTAAAACTTTCGTTTCATTTTAAGTTAATATTTATTTTTTGGACTGTTTGTTTCTTTAATACTTACAAAATGTATTCTGTAGTGAACTACTAAACATTCTTAGTAAAATGTAATTGTTGTTAAAAAATTGATTTTAAATTTTCTAAATAAAAAGAAATTAACAATAACATATTGTATACCATAGAGAGCGCAAAATGCACGTGGCAGAGGGTTTTTTATTTTGTCTGAATTTGAAAATGTTTATTTGTTATGGTTATAAGACAATATACAGAATTATTAAAGGGAAATGAAACATTACATAATAGAATAACTTCTGATAAACCTTCAATCTCAATTTTATCGTTGACGGAATTTTTATGTTTATTTATCTGATATTATTTCTAAGATGCATCTAGCTTTACAATTGACCCCTTTATTGAGAATGAATATGTTACTGAAATTAAAGGCGTGACCAGTGTTAGTTTCATGTTTTTTAATGACGCTGTATGCTGATATTTAAGTCCTTTTATTCCTACATGTAGTACATCTCTATTAAATTATACAAGTAAACACGTAGCTACCAGTACAACTTACGCCATCATTACCTAAAAATATATATATGGACTCCGATTTCGTACTTCTAAGAGGATAAATTCAAAAAGCGGGATGAGCAGACAGTCCGACTATATTTACGATACGTTCAAAAAGTGGAAAAAAATTTAAGTGCAAAAGTTACGAAATAAATTCTTCCTTTTTTCCTCTAGATCTTTTGCATCGTCGCGTTAACCTCAGAAATGAGGTTCGCCTTATTCTACTTTATGCCAACACGACGGGAAAAGGAATTCGCCCGGGTTATCGATTTTATTGGAGGGAAGCGGACTCCTTTTTTATTTTGTTTTCGGGCTCGCTTATAACTTTTATGAGGTATAGGTGATGAAGGAAGAGCCGTAGAAAGGAAGATATCCCAAGAAATAACAATGCTTACGTAACCGTGTTACTAGATCGCTTAAGACGACATAAATAAGGAAGGAATATGTGTTTACTATATCAAGAGGAAAAGCATTTCGAAAATACCATACAATATCATTTCGTTGAAGCAAATTATCATCGAACTGACAATTTCATATTTCTGAATATGCTTGCTTGTACATAATCTATCCTGACGCAACTCGCATTGATCAATAGTGAGAATATCAGGATTTCGGGATTGTTCTGAATTATTTATTTCAATTACGACCCCGTAGCAATTGTTCAGGATTAGAGTGTCGACAATTTTGTCTGTGTACCTCGCAAACTATATTACACCAATAACGGTGTGTACGTGATTTTGCATAAGTTACCGTATACAGTTGGGAAAATCAATATGTAGAGATTACCTGTAAATCGATCAAATTCTGGGCAATTTCGAGCTAAGAAATCTTTATTATTCACTATGACTAAATAAATGATATGTGTGTATAATAAATGCACCATATCCATTCGATTGCTTTACTCGTAGGTCATGAATGGAGCTGGTACTGAAATGGGGTAATATAAACATCCAATGCTTTGAATTTACAGAAGCTGTAACTAATTGCGAGAACTAAAGATTAACCTACATTTTCGTTGAGTATACTTTAGGTATACTTTAAGCACACAGAAGATTTATTAAGAGGGTTGGAGGCCAACTGATCGAGTCGAAAGCTGTTAAATGCATCCCCTTACGTCTCTATTTCAGTCCCAAAACGGCGAAAAAGGCCTGCATTAGTCGATATATGTGCATCATACATTTTTGAGAAACAAACGAGATATTCTACATACTTTTAATAACTATTTGACAGAGTCAGGATCTAATAGAACCAAAACTAATCGATTTGTAGTACGTACATGAAACTCCTAGGTCTTATGTACCTACCACACATAATACCTAATGAAATCTTCAATATAATATTTACATTGAAGAGCACGTTAGCAGTTTACTTACTTATTTGAGAGACAGAATGTAGTCGAAACGTCATGTTAAACTTTGATAATTAAAAAAGGTCGATACTCACCGGAGAAACCAACCTCATTTCATTACGATTAGAAAAAAGAAAACTTTCAATTACTTACTTGATTAATTATTGTATAATAAATATGGTACATGTATAAACAACCTATAATTGAATTGGTCTCTCATCAAATGCAATTCACATCTAGTTTAGCTGTCATTAGCGCCACGCAAACATCACGCATCGTGAGTATGTTAAAATTCCTCTGAGAGCTATGAGGTCGTTTCGAGTAACTTCAACTCCTTTTATTTCCTACTATCTTAGAAGCGAGGCAGTTACGAGAATATTATTAATAAGTCCAACCAACAACGGGCGATGCGAAATGACGTAAGCGATGGTCGTGTGCTACAATTCGACTTCTTCGTGTATTTCCGTTGGTACAGAATATGCAAGGAAAATACGAATCGTCCAGCGGAGCACTCACCCACCGCCGCAGGATTTAATCAAATCTTTTCCTGTGTGTACCTCAGTGGTAATTTTGTAAATTAAATGGCGTTCGTCACTTGATCATCTTATTTGTCAGTATAATTAAATATTGTATAGTTGTGTGTGGTGTCAAATGTCAGACAAAAAAAAATCTGATAACGTCCCTGTATCGCATGCATTATGCTATTTCCAAAAACAAGAGTGGCCGATTGAGTTTAGTTATCAAAGTATTTTTCGAAAGGTTAAATTATTAACATTAGCTGTGGTTAAAATAACCGCTATTGCAATTAAGTAAAGGAATACGAAGACTGTAATTCCATTTCTGACATTGAGTCGAATATTCCAAGTAACACGTGTTCGGTTGTGTTCTCATTTTCAACGTGTTTATCTTATGCATTCTACCAGTAATTCAAAGTTCTGAACAAGTGTAATGTTTTGAATAAGCTGAGTTTGGAACGTCTCAATATCAGGTTAGTTTCTCATTTAAATTTTTAATACTCGTTAATATCAATTTATCGTTATTTATTGGAACTTAAATTACCGAAAGAGTGCTTTAGAAATACTGCCAAATTCCGCAAACTCTAAATTAAATTAATTTCGAAAAATCATCTATTTTTAATTTCTTCCCTTGTACATAACCAAATATACTAAATATAATACTTCCCATATTATAATTTATGTTTGTATATTCATATCCAATGCAGTATAGAAAAATGCTGTCGGTGAACAATGGTTTCAATGGTTTTATATATTATTATCGAAACTGCTATATATTGGCCATAGGAAAACGGAGGTTATTTTAATTATTTTTATATCAACATATTTTTAAAGTAGAAAATATATTGTGTATTTTATCGCCATCAATATTTGTGAAAAAATGAAATAATAACTTCCACAATAAAATAAAAATGTTAATCAAGTAGTGAACTTTTTAAATTTTATGACTATAATTATTTAAATAAGGGAAATAATGCAAATAGTATATTGAACACTTTTCCTTAACATTTACAATTTGGAAATATTACAATGTAAACATGTAACTTTGTCACTGATCGTGTCAGTTATGGTCATCAGTACTCTTTTCTAAATTAATAATAAAATTTGAATACCCGTTCAGTATATATTCTATAATGTATGTACATCTGAAAATCCACTTCTGGCGAACTGCCCCTAGTAGCACAGTTGGTTGGTGGGCCTTCAATAGGTACAGCGTCGTATAGTCGGCGCAATATACGTGACGGTTTAACCACAGTCGGTAGAATATATAAAACCAATGGTACTTTTCTAACGTTGGGTGTCGATTGGGTCTAGGTCAGCCAAATTGGCCCGTTGCCCGTTGATCGACCATCGGGGAATGATGATCAAACTACGCTTGGCAGTAAACGCTTGAGTGACATAAACAAGTCTATGTTGAACCAATTCATCCGGTGCAGTAGCTAAGCGTTGTAAACATGTGACGTCACAGTCGACAGACAACAGTGAGGCAATTTTCAGAGAAATTCGTTAAAGGTCGGTGCACGACACGGTGTTCACAATTTCTCGTAATGCCAACATCGTTGCCATGTCGAGCCAAGCTCTGTGATCGTAGGCCAAAATTGCGGTAACCGCCTGTGGGCTCTTCGTCATTTGATTTAAATGTTACGTTTCTCAAAAAATCCTTGCCTGTACGAATACGCGTACATTCGTTCTCACTGTAGCTTCCAAGTAAGGAAAATAAAAAATTTTCATTTAAATTTAAATTTCCCTTTAATTTCAAATCTTCATTTCAATGTTAAAAATTTTTTCATTTGTGGTTATAATGACCACGTGAATATTCTATTTATAATGTTTTCCATTAACACTTGTATTAAAGTAAAGTTTCAAAATTGTAAATTAATATAACTCAATAATTATAAATTTATTCGTTGTAGCCCTGAGAATGATGAGTGTTTCTAACTCGTTAGTATATAAAGGAAAATGTATAAACATACTTCTTCCCATGCGCTATTTTATAATTGAAATATTAAAGAATATTACACAATCTTCGCTAGAGATGAAGAACTAGATGCGTTCGTTCGAACAGAGCATTGCGAAACATTAAACTTCAATAGCCGCGTATTAACTTCTTGATACAAGTCAATATAACTTGCGAGATCATACATAGACAGACGCAATGAATGCAGTCTCTACATACAGGACGCATTTAATTAGCAAAATAATATGTCTCCATATTAGCTTAGGCTTAACTAGAAAGACGTATATTCCGTTATTATCGTTTGTGAACGTTTCTGGAATTCACATGAAGCTTCACAGGCACGCTTTGGCTATATATTAATACTTAGGTCTCCACAATAGAATCCATTACGATATTCGGCGCCACAGCAATCTATTAGGTTAGACGGCAGCTAAGATGCAGTCTACTATTAGATACACGTGTATTCATGCATGAGCTCAAACGCGAATATAAGAAAGCAATGGAAAGAGCATATGTAGCTGCTTAATGGTACACACATATAACTCATTCATGGCTCAAACAAACCATTTTCTCTGAAATGATGTATTGAATCTGAAAACATAATTTATTTAAGATTTCTGTTTAGTGTTCTAAAGTTGTTAAAATTGTTATTTAGACAAGTTGTGATGTATTAAGTAGTTAATGTTGGAAGAAATCCAACAATTGTACATTATAGGGCACCATAATCTTAAATACAGACTCATTTTCCTTTGTGATCTGGTGGAACGCAATCTTTTTATTTACAATGTCGTAGTTATTGAAAACCACTTGTAATAAAATATATACAACATTGATATTTGACAAAATTACATAATTTTAACTGAAAATCGAACAAGAAGTATATTATGAAATTTTACGGATATATTTGATGTTACTAACCTACTTTAATTCCTAATTTATCTAAATATTTCTCCTGATTTGAAGAACAATGACGCTGGTCGTCTGCTTAGACGTTTTATTTTTCTTGCGAACAGTGACTTTTGTTTAGATGTATAAAATACTTGTTTACTTCCTGAATAGCGCAGTACCTATCGAAGTAAAACACAGGAGTTAAAATCGCGCAGAACCAAAATATAATGTTATGAAATCCAGTGACACTTACAATCATGTCAACAGTTTTATTAAATATTTAGTTAGAATATCATATTTGATCCAATGTTTGCAATTGTTTTAGAAAGAAACACCCAGGTGGTACCTTTTTAGAAGTCTATTTTCTTGAAAGTTTGTCATCTATAGCTTTGTAGGCAATATTTTAGATAATGTTGCGGAGGCAACTCAAATATCTAGACACACTCTGGCCCAGATTGTCTGACGAGGGCGTGTCATGAAGACTGCAGAAAAAAGCTCCATTTCTTTCGACACCTGCTCCAAAATTATCTCTTAAGTTGACAATGAACACTCGTGGAGAAGTTGTACGTTGTATATTACAAATGCAGAGGAAACACTCGTAGGTGATGCGAAAATCTACATATACCGGAAAACTTAGTCAAGGAAACAAATGGCTCCATTAAAGGTCTCGAAACATTTTCTATGAGCAGAGCAATCAGAATCAGAACGCTGCATTATATGATGGGCTACATAATAAGAAGTACCGGCTTGTAATTGCGATATATGTGAAAAGAATATTTCCCATGATCGAAAGGACATGCCTGAGGAACCTACTAAAATATGAACAGTGCGTTCAGGTTAATGTGTGCGAGGAGGAGCAAATTAAATCTGAGTGGAATCAAAATCCTTTCTGGTGTCCCCCAAGACCGCATTCTGGGACCTCTTCTATATATTCTTGTTATATATGAATGACTTGCCAGAGGTCGTGAAATGTTTAACAGTGCAGTACGCGGACGATACGTCATGCGTCATAAAGACGATCTAAAGCATTTAGACAAGTGAATGGTTGAACATAATCTTTATATGAGCACTGACGAAACGCAATTCATAAACCTTAACGTGTTCGCATTACATTCGCACTCTTTTTTTTCGCTTGAACTCATGTCTATACGCACTGCAGTTTGAAAATTGGAATTCTTATTTATAACCGCACATAACTTATCGGTTGTTAACCTTCCTATATTATCTGTTAGATTTCCTAACGAAGCTTTGAGGTCATCTACTATATTTAGCGCTTCAAGTAATGAAAGCTACAAGAATTGAAAAAAAAAATTGCAAAAATTTCTCATAATATAAAATAGTTTTAAGTCACGTTACCTATCTCGTCAATACCGGCTGTGGTAGCTGAAGAATGCGCGGACGAGCATTCTTAAGTTCACGAATGCGTTTTGGAGATTTAACAAAAACTTTTTTGGTAGAAACTATAATAGTGCCAGTATACTCTAATGTCGGAAATCGGTTAAAAAGTCTATTAACACTCGTCGAACATAAAGCACGCCGTCGATTGGCCATCATCAATCCAACCCGATTCATACACATACTAACCGTATGCGTATGAATCCCGACTTCGGGTATATCCGACCGTTTTCGAAACATATCATCGCCGTCAATAAGCGCGCACTCGTTTCTGCAACATATGTTGCGTCGTCAGACTCAGTTATCTAAATTACAGAGACGCTATACATCAGTGTTTCAAAATATATGATCACGTGCCGGACGCTATAAAAGCATTACCGTGAAAAGAAATTGAAACAGAACTTAGTTATTAGCGCATTTTACATCGTTAATGACTAGTTTAAATAAAATTATACTAACATATTATTTGTGGATATTTACATAGATGTGTTATATGTATACTTGTTGCTTACTGACCATAATCAATCATCACTGAAGTATTTTATGCACCTTTTGCAAAGTGAAATGAAACATATTATTTATTTATATTTAATAATATATACAGTACTAAGATATCGATATTGTCAATCAAGAAAACAAAAAAAAAACAAAAGTCGTGTAAGTAAGGTAATAATTCCTTACTTTACGCGATTGATAATATCAAGTTGAGTTTCAGTTGCAGTAGGTAATGACGTGCTAATCTGTCACTTTTGTGTATCAAAAAGATATTCCTTGTCACAACTGTTGTCTCTCAATTATTATTAAAATGTTGTTCTATTTAGTATAACAAATACCTCAAGTTGCCTCGAAACAAACGAACATGCCTCGAAAACGTCGAAAATGCCATATCTTCAACTTGATTTAAAACTTTGAATTGTGAGAAACCGTAGGAGCCAGTTACTTTGAATTTCCAATATTGGTTATGGTGGGGTTGCGAATTCAATAGCACTGAGTTTGCACATTATTTTCTTTATATGGGAAACATTATTCTGATTTCTAGATTATTCTTAATAGAAAAAGATAAATAAAAGGCAAGTTATCAAAGAAAAAATTATTCCATAAAAATTCAAATTCAATAATTCATTATTAAATCCACTACATCATATTCTCAAGACGCTGATCTAACCAAATGTACATTCCTCTCCCAAACTTTCCGCGGGGAAGTAATATAACAATTTCCTTTCGGTCCAAAAATGCATCCAGTTTTACTGGAATATGTAATTCAACCTCCGATTTAAAATCTCTCAAAATGTATCAATAATCTATTCACTTGAACATCTATTCCTCAAAGTTAATAATTAAAGAAATACTTTATCCAAGCTAGTTAAAAATGTAAAGCTGTTAGAGAAAAATGGTCATATTCAAAGGTAAAGCAACTACTAGTTATCTAGGCAGAGACAAGTCCATACGCGAGAGCGTCCTGTTTACTCGGCAAATATAATATTAAGACGAATCCTTCTGAATACTTAAACTTCTCTTTTATATCGTTCCACTTCCATTCCAACGATGATCTTAGCAAAATTTATTTAGCCAAGTCCCTCCACTAAAATAAAATTAAAACAGACACGTAAGTACAGCGGGATGGAAGAAACCTAAAAGGAGCGTTAAGCCAGAACTTCCATCTAATGCTATTAAACAAGTTCAACTTTTATATCCCCCGCGTAAGAGTAGTTTTTCCGATATCTGGTTTCGTCTTGGCTCGAAGTGGGCCGAAGAGAACAGCTTCTCTTTACCCCATCCGCTCGCATTTGCCGCTTGGAAAATTTAATTTCTGGAGAAGTGTCACTGGTATAACAAAAGTAAATAGAACCACATTATGTAAATTCTTGCCTTCGTTTAACATATTTTTTCTTTTCAATTTATATCTTTGCGTCTCGTACGTTTAACGAAAAGTAGCTTTTCTTTTTTCTCACTTCGCTCTCTTGTTTGTTGCCCTTTATTACGCCATCCTGCTTCGTACGATACGGCAGAAAAAAGGAGGCCAAAGCTTGCATTTTACATTACAGTTATGGGAACAGAAGCGGGATCCTTCGTATTTACTTTGCGGAACGTGTTTGCTCAGGTTTATTAGATTTTAGCAAAATCTCTTCTGTTCTGCAAACACAAGTCAAGAAATACCGTAGAAATAATAATGACAATAACCCAGACACATAAAATTAACGAAGGAAAAAGCAATACCCTTGGCTTTTTTATTATTTATTATGTTGTATTCTTGATTTATAACATTTGTTAACCACTTAACCTGACGTACAAGCGCCACATAATTTATAAAGATAAAAGAGAAAAGTTTGCTATCGACGTTAAAGAGATGAAACCTGGCAGAATCATTATTCTTCAAACGATATTTCTAACCGTAACGTACACAAGCTACATCCAATTTAAGCCTCTTTGCATAAACCGCAGTCAATTACTTTAGTATCTAAACATTAAAGCCAAATCGAGCATGGATTTTGTTTAAATTTTTTATAGAGTATGTTATGATCAATAACTTAAGAAAATAACAAGTTTTCTGGATATTAAAGTAGATCATGTAAAAGTTTATATCCTTTCTTACTAGTCGAAGTTTGATATTAAACAACTGTTTTAATGCAAAAGTAAAAGTAACATAAATGTCACTTGCACCTAACATATAACTTGCTCCAGCAATTTAAAAAGTCGTTTGCATTTGCGAAGGTGGTGATATTAACGGATTTATAATTAGATATCAAGAATACCAATGAAATCTTAAGGCAACATTACGATACATACGATCAAGAAAAAAACCTTATGGAAAGCACTAAAGGAATATAGAATTCCGAAAATAATGAGGGCCGTAAAATCAATATGTGTATCAAGGATTCGTACGTACAAGCAGATATGAAAGTTAGCAAAAGTCTGGCATAAGGAGAGAAATACCCTAGAAATGGCACCAATGTAGATAATACCAAATATGTGGTTTTTCAAAAGAAATTGTACTGTTATGTATGTTGTCTAACTAAAGATTATTATTAAGGTTGTAAACCAGAATGAATAAAAAGATGGTAACAGAATAAATAGAAAGGAGCTGGAACGAAGGGCATGTTTCGAATACTTAAATATTCAACGGAAGATGGATAAATGGAAACGGATACCAGCAGTAAAATAAAACAAGCAACAAGAATATGTTAAAATAGTTTTGGGAAGGAAAGAAATAGACCAAAGGTGAAACTGCAGGTATATCATAGATTAACTAAATAGAAACACAGCTGCTGATAAACTTAAAGACAAATATCTCGGTAGATGCATTCCAAAACAACATAAATGAGAGAAATTGCGGTGCGAGTTCACAGTAATAGATAATATTAATTTGTTTTTCTTTGGGATGGTCGGTTTGTTTGGGTTAATTAAAACACTATTTCATTATGTCATTACGTTTTGGAATTTAATGACTCACTTTTCAAACTTTTATTTTATTTTCTACAATCATTATAAAATTTTTAATTCGATATATTTTTTGTGGTGGGTGTTGTGGTTACTTTATTAAAATTAATATGTAACGTGTAAAGGCGAACGATAACATTCGGATATGTATATTTTATATGTATTTATTATGCCTTTAATAAAATAACGCGCACCATATGGTGTTTAATAAAGATATATGTATATGTAATTAATAGTTTTATCATGGGAAATAAAATAAAAATTTGAAAGAGGAATCGTTAGTTTCCTAAATGTGAAATAATATTTTAATTAGCCCAAAGAAACCAACATTCCCAAAGAAAACCTAATTCAAATTTAAATGTTTGGACAGTTGGACAACACAAAATGTAAAAATTGAGTGTAGTATTACGAGCACTGACACTCACTATTTTTAATAACATTTAACAAATTTGCAACCATGAATAAAGAAAAGCTCAGCAAGCAATATTCTCCAATGCTTTTCAGAAATACCACTACATTAATGGCTAACCAGTTTCAGATTTTCGAAGTTAAATCAACATAGGTTTGCCATTAATGGTATTATGGTAACGTAAGTAGTAAAAATGAGATGTTTGCAATGTGTAGAGTACTAAGCTGAGAACCACAGCAATTTAGATACCAGATGGATATAAGAGAACAGGAGGACCAAGACGAAAATAGAATGATGCAGTAATGGAGAATATCAAAAGAAAACGAATACGACCCTGGAAAAAGGTAGAATGGAAGAACCAAACGAGGCCTGATTAAAATATATATGGTACTCAATACTAACACATAGGAAATACGACGAAATTAGCACTTTTTAGGAATCACTTTATTCTGTTTTTGTGCCTAATTGCGAGTCATAACTGCAGAAGCGTTTAGTGTTTGCTACTATATGCTTCAAGTGTCTCGAATCAGCCAAACGCAAATCCTCTTGGAACCGGGCCATTCCAAGTCCAAAATGGTTACTCAAATAAAACGTAGTTGTTTGGATTGCGGGTGCGATATCTTAAATGAAAAATAAAATAACTCAGTTACCAGTAAATAGTTACTCCGCATTCTACCGTAGATAACTGTGTACTATTAATAGTACATTAAAATAAATTAACCACCGCTCTCTACTTGCAAGTAATAAAAAAACACAGGTTAAGATACGCACACAAAATTTGGGTATAAACACAATTGAAGCTTGGAATGGGCAACCTAACGAAAGCAAAACACTATCAACTTAATTTAGGACACATCCATAGTCCATTACAAAACCGTACCTCAAAAACAAATTGAAATATTTAATGTATATTCCTAGCTATAAACAGCAGTTCAGGCAAGTAACAAATGCTTTTAACAAAGCAGAATTTCCGAAGAATTACTAGGAAAGTGAAAGGCAATATTAGACCGTCCAACTAATTTAAAATGAAAACTTTACTTACTGTTAAACTTTCACATTTAGAGAAATTGAAAAGAGTTACTTTGTTATGCAATTTATCTCGCTTGACCAGGAACTCTTGAGCGAAGGAAACGAAATAGTAGAAAAAATAATACTGATTTTACAGTTACTGTTTAAAACTACTTTGAAAGTTGCTGCAGTTACATTAGTTACAAAAGTTTTACCAGAGATTGTTGTACTTAATTTAAAGTACAATAAATAAAGCCTGGCTTTTCTTAGAATACAATTAACATAAATTTATTTATATATCCCTAATTTAGAAAATATATACAAATTAAAAGCAACTATGTATAGACCTTATAATTGTAACCACAAGTTAAAACTATATTCATCATAGCTTGTGTATTCATGTTTCGTACAGCAGCTTCTTTTGCTATGTGTTATTCATTTTATTTGTACGTTGTAAAGCTAGTACAGTGTAATGGTATTTCACCTTCAACATGACAAAAGTGCTTACAAAAAATGACGCTCTGTAACTTCGTACACTCTTCGCACAAAGTAACAAAAAAGGACATTAATTATAAGTATGTGTCGTCATTTAACCGCAACCGTAAGGGATGTGTACGTGGTTGGAAACTACCGGAGCAGCGGTGAATAAACATTTCATAAAATTTCCCTAGACACTGCGAGTTAGAACAGCGTTGGTGACATAAATTCCCAACAAAGATTTTATTAATACGTTTGCTAGAATTTGTAGTAGTAAGGAATTATTTTGTATATGACATTCATGTGTAAGCATTGCAATGATTACGTCTAAAAAGAATCTTGATTCTATACTTTGTATTTTGTGATTACTACATTTTCTACAGGTACAATTTATTTAGCATACATTTTTGTAATTCTAATGTATATCCGACGTAAATATACGTGTATCTGTATTGTACATACTCATATATGGTACATAACAATTTTAGCTTCGTTTGACTATTCCCCTGCGTGCATTTACACAAGTAGGATCGATGGACTTAAAATATGATAATTTCGACAGGGTGTGAATTTGCCTTGCAATAATTCTCTTTCTTATGATAGAATTTCCCCATCACGCAAAAGACGACATTGTAAGCTTCTATTGATTAGAGGGAACAGCGTATCTATATCATATTCTGTTTTGACCTCGGCGAGGCTGCTGCTAAAACACACAAAATGTTAAAGGAAGAACTGACAACGACACTTTTGGTTAAACACAAACTTACGACTGGTTTAAACGTCTGGAAAATGGCGAAAATCATATTGATGATGAACCATCAACCGTCATTACTCAAGAGCATGTTGCTGTTCTGAATACCGTTGCCTTCGTTGCATGTGTCAGCGAATGTTATCAAAATAATTGAATTTGAGAAGAACAGCAGCAAAGTTTGTGGCACGACTACTAAGTGACGAATAGAAACAACAGATAGTTGTGTACAGATTTTGTGCGCTAGAGTTTCACTTTTCTTTGGATCAGAAGCCCTTGAAGTTGATGCTCAACAGAAATTCGTACTTTGCTTGAAGATATTAATCAAAATTCTCTTACCGTTACACTTGCTTATTGTATTTCTTATAGAATGAAGATGGTGCAAAATTGATTTTAATTCACAAACTTATAAATAAGCTTGCAGAAACGAGTTGCGATTCACGAAATTAGCAGAGAGTTGACAAAACACGAATCTGTCTAGTCTCTGCTAATTTCTTGAGCCACACGCAAAATACAATCATGCATTTGTATGCTATCTACAGGTAAGTATCGTTACACCAAAAAGGTGTGTGCGCAGCCATCTGTTATAATTCTGAAACACATTTAAAATACAAAATATGTGTCGCACGCAAGATCTAAGAATTCCAAAATCAAACAACATTCGTCACAATAGAAGAATTCATCATCACCTCGGCCAAAAAAGGCCGTCAAGTCAAGCTACTCACTAATCTGTTCTCTCGATGTTGACAAAGAGTTCCTACCTCCAAGTACCCTCGTAGAGCGGTTAAAGGAAGACATGTGAAGAAGACGCCCAGAGAAGTGTCGCAGGAAGGATCCACCATGCCAACGTGATACCACATATCGTTTCCATCGTACACCATTTTTTGCTGGAAAGCAATATAACCGTTGTTCCCCATACAATGTACTCGCATTATCGCTCTCACTCAATCTGACTCCTTGTAACTTGCGAACGGTACTGAACACATTAATAAAGCAATAATATACCTATATAACTTATAAGATATCATAATACATAAATAGCCTCACTGTGCATGTCGCGTAATTTTTGCCATGTTTAGAAAATTCAAAAACTTCATATTACGTGTTAGGAAAATATGTAATCCTCAATTTTGAAAGCTCTGAGATAAAACAAGGCAATTATTGCACCGACTTTTAAAGCTGACACTGCCATAAATCACACTTATATCCCTACAATCAGAATACTAATGATTGATTTACGTAGCCGTTAGTAGGCAAAAGGTATATTACAAAATTGAAGATATCGAAATGAATTTATTTATTACCTTTTCCAATCTTGCGGATTTTAACTTGACCAGCACCTGCGACCCTTTCCGTGATCTATCCTTCTTTTTCGAATACCGTGGTATTCTCCAAGCTATTTACTTTACTTAACCAATGTACTACTACTGATTTTGGAAATGGTTTCTTACAATATATCTTATATCTCCTCAATAATTATTTACCTCTTACATTCCTTCCTCCTACTAATTTTATACCATATTCATTTCTCTCTTATCGTTAATTCTTTTGATATATTTTCCTGCGAAATAAAAGCATTGGTCTCTGTATTGATAGTGATGAGTTCTTGTTTTTACGCATTTTTAGCAAGCTTTTTTTTTGTGAGATGACATTCCGTTTCTATTCATTAGCAAATGAAGAAATTTCAACTATTTCCAGGAGTAAGTTCAATACTTTCTGTCTACCTTGCAGAACCCGTTGTCCATTAAACTGATCCAGCTTGAATCGGTTTGTAAATATTTTATTAAAAAACGATACCCATAAAATTTGTTGCGCAAATCAATGCGAGCTGAACCAAATCGTTTTAAATGAAAATTTTTTGTGGGATCGGATAAGAAAATAATATTTAGTCGCTTTTAAAAGTGGCATTTCTCCGAAATCCTAAGAACAACATCAAGTCAAATACAATTAATTTTCTCGAAAGTTACCATAGAAATGTAAGCACCAGAAATACTGAAAATATTCCGCTAACTTTTATCTGTGCTTAACCAATCAAATCCATTATAAAAAAATCGGAGTGATCATATAAACTACTACTTTAGTTTTTCTTTTAGTTGGCGAAGTTTTAGAAAATTAGGCAATTAAAATCGAGCCGAATTATTTGAGTGGAAAGCAAGTCTAATATTGTCTCCTCTTACTTCGCAAATTTGTCATGTACAAGAGGACCGAAAAACATTTATTACTGAACGGTAAGAATAATTTGTACGCTAGAAGTCGTCGATGGAATCAGAAAAGACAATCGACAACAGACAGAACGGCAAACAATTAATTACTTGAAGGATAAAAACGTTGAACTAATGCCTCATTGCCCGTACTCACCTGATTTATCGCCTAGCAACTTCTTTTTGTTCCCGAATGTTAGACAAGTCAAGACATTACCTTCAAAAACTATGTTTTGACACCAGCCATAACCAATATTTAAATGCAAATTTTGTGATACCTTGAATCAAAGCAGTATGCTTATTCAATAGGATTATCGGATAATAGGATAAGAGCTCCTTTGTCCATAACGACGTTAACAATTTATTATAAACATTATATCAGGTTACGTAAATACACTCAGTATATGAGCGTATATACTCACATCAATATACATTATTCGGCAAATAAACAAATATTTGAACAAATCGATTACCCGTCGATAAATACGTGCTTGATGGGAATAAGCAAACTTCTACTTCGAAATATACACACCTTGCGTCCGCACATTGTTACAGTGTAAACATTCATAACATTTGTAAGGTTTTTTGGTGTATTACAGCGCCTCACAGTAGAATTAATTCATGCATGTCTGTATTTCCTAAATAATGAAACCCCAATCCTACCTGATCCTCCACAAAGACAGCACTGATGTTGATTCAACATATTGCAAATTAATTAAATTCCCGTTTCTATCGCTGTAACAGAAAAACAAAATTGAGTTAGTTGCTTTCTTTTGAATACCAGTACTCAATACAAAAATATATTTTCATGGATAATCCTTACACTAAATCATTATGACAACTCCGAATTCGATTTACTCTGTTACTGATTGTGTATACATTATTTTAGCTAACCTGAATAGGTTGATTTAATAGAAAACACCAAATAATGCCTTGTTATATAATAGTCATTTTCTTTTACATGGACAATTATATTTTATGTCATAGAAATGCTTGCGAAGAATATTATATATATATATATATACAGTGTGTCTGTAAAAGTTGGCAACAAATTGGAAACTTTTTTATTATACGTTTCTCAAAAAATTTTATTCTTGATAAAAGTTGCTGCATGAACCCAAACATACGGTAAACATAGCAGATCCACTCTGAGGTTAACAATAACAGTGCTAACAGCGCTTCTTTGGAAACCCCTCAAGAGTAAACTACCCTTATTCTGAAAGATACGCAGAAATTTTATTAGGAAAATTTGTTTGTGATGTAGAGATATAGTCAAATACAAAATTTCGGTCAAGCACGCTCAATTATGATATTTCGTCATTTTTCGTTTTTTTTTTTTAACTAGATGCAAATTGTTGATTAAATTGCTATATGATA
>LR736859.1:773438-881760 GCA_902654985.2 Oryctes borbonicus | reverse complement strand
AGTACAAGTGTTATCATATAGCAATTTAATCAACAATTTGCATCTAGTTAAAAAAAAAAAAAACGAAAAATGACGAAATATCATAATTGAGCGTGCTTAACCGAAATTTTGTATTTGACTATATCTCTACATCACAAACAAATTTTCCTAATAAAATTTCTGCGTATCTTTCAGAATAAGGGTAGTTTACTCTTGAGGGGTTTCCAAAGAAGCGCTGTTAGCACTGTTATTGTTAATCTCAGAGTGGATCTGCTATGTTTACCGTATGTTTGGGTTCATGCAGCAACTTTTATCAAGAATAAAATTTTTTGAGAAACGTATAATAAAAAAGTTTCCAATTTGTTGCCAACTTTTACAGACACACAGTATATATATATATATATATATAATAATTAAATTATATATATAATAATAACATAAAACATGAAATAACCAAACAAATATTTAGAACTCTAGGAAGCTATTTCATAAATATAGTTAGTACATTAGCATTGCATATTAGAAGAATTATGTTACCCGCACGGTAAAAGCCATATCTAGTTCTCTCTACTGTAAGTAATAGATTAAGACAATTTGGGAGTGCTACAAAGTTATTTGAGCTCATAATAACAAAATAAGTATCCAAAACGGGGTTAATTTAACTTTGGTATTCATTATTCCCACCAAACTTGATATGAGAAAAGTTGCATCAAGCGTGATGAACTTACGTGGTTAGTACAGGCATTCTGTCGGTTTTACTATTTTACAGTACAGTGAGAAATATCTGCATATTTCTACTTTTTAAACGGTTTTTATGTACGCAGTGTTGTGATTTAAAGAAATATTAACATGCTCATGAAGTGAAATGCAATGCACATTACCTTCAGCAAATAGGATTACCTTATACTGTAGAAGAAATTTGTTAAGCTTTGATTTCTTTTATTCAACAAGTTTGAACCTAACCAAATATGCGGCCATAGTGATTGCTGTTTCTTCCCAGACAATTACGTACTTTTTGAACGTCACATACGATAAAATTAACAACGCACCTTCTAGCCTCCACTAGCGCAGAAATATGTCCTGTATTATTTTATACTGAAATTTAAATCCAGAGGATATTGACAACAATGCACTGTTAAAGCCACACGAGAACAGATGGAACGTTTGTATAAGAAATAGGAAAAAAGAAGGAAATTTAATTTGGCCGTTTACGGGGCTATATGTTATAAAAGATGTCGAGTGTTAACGCAATATGATTCTATTGTTATGCTTCTTATTAAAAAAAAATCTGGTTTTCCCTAAATAATGAGGCATAATAAATTATATTGAGAGGTATTATATTTCTCATATCTGGCATTATTTATTTTTTGAGTGTTTAAAATACAAAAACGGTTTATATTTTTGTATATATTTTTCCTTAGCAGAAATTAATAGAGACGATTTTTCGTGTTTCATGTTTCGTGCTTAACAGCTTATCTTAAGGAAGAATGTGCATAGCAGGTAAAAAGTTTTTTTTACATTTTAAATTAATTAAATATATTCCTCAACTACACATATGGAAGACCACCTCCACTACCCGAGATATGTATGTATGTAATGAAAGCCTTGTACATAGGCACCCACTATAATGCACATGAATTTACTTATAAAGTTTTAATTAGGCAATCCCCCTCAACCACGTAAACATCAACACTCCAAATTATGCTTTCAATTTTATAAAAACTGTAATTTTGTTTTCCCATTTAATTTATAATAATTATTTGTAAGGTTCATTATTTTTTAGCTTGTATAAACATGTAACACGCGAACGTTAGAATGAAATGGAAGTATCACCAGAAGGTTCGTCAAACTTGACGCTATGTAATTAATCAAATCACCCCTGGAAATAATAAATTGTATGGAAGTCTTTCCATACAATTTATATAGGAAACCTACCTGAAGGTCGTTATATTAATCTTTGCCAATTCCAAACGCACTTTTCCTACCTTGAGCCAATAAGTGAAAAGGACACCGTTTTATATAAACAATTTATCATTTTAGAAGCAGGCGCCGCTGAACCTTTTTAAAAGCAAGACACCGGGCTGGTTGCTCTTAAATTTTCGTATCAACTTAACGTTTCTTTTGATTTCACCTAGTAAAACATTCAGAAAGCCTTATTATTATTTAGTTCAACGAGCTACCTGCTAACAACTGATTTCGGGTTAATCCGAATTTATTTCGAATCTTATTATCTTATTTCCCCACTACTAATACTATTTCCCGATCGAAGGTTCATCCCAGTTCATTAACCAGCTAGATTCGCCACCGAAAACGTAGTCCCATCAAGCGCCCGAATTTTTCCCGCCAATTCCCAATACCTTCGTAGAGACCTCGGTTTACAAGGTTGGTTCAGAAAAAAAAAACAATAAGAAAAAAGCGACAACTACGTGTTTTCTTACCTCAGACCAAGCATAGTTCAACTGATGTACAGAGTGGGAATTTCAAATTATTCCGCTCGCCATTTTTTCTTATGGGGTAATAATTGTAAATTCAGCCAAAAATGACATCATAAGCCTTGTTAGGAGTTCAAAGTTAAGATTTTTTTTTTATATTTTTCAGAATCGGGTTGTTTATTAATTTCATATATAAGTAAGATCGCTAGAAACCCCGAGAACCCAGTAATCAACTAGACCTCCGAAGCATTCAATATTCATATTCACTCATTGACTTTCTAGTCCATTGTAATCATTATATCATATATAAAATTAATCTATAAGGAAACAAACCCAACATTTTAAAATGAAGACTGGAGTAATTTTTTTAGATTTTTTTTACTTAGTCACCTTTCTGCATTATAGAGTACATCACTCCAATGATTTTCGATGTGATAGTTGTTTCCCTTCAAAAAAATCCGATTGTGTCATTTCAAAACGCAACACGACACCGGTGGACAACACTTGCCCATAAGTCGGCGTCGTGTCGTTGCAATTGCAGATCTATCGGTGCATATCAGTCCTCCCGTCGGTTGCCGCTACTAAGCTTGTCCATTATTTCACCTTATGAGCTCAGGCAGATCGTCATTTGTTGCATTAAAAGTGACTGCGTTTAAGTACGATGTTACTATATTAATAAATACAATAAAAGATACTCGGCACTGAAATCGGTCGAGAACTAGTCGGTAAATATGAATGGTATCGTGATCGTATCGATACTGTTGCCGATAAATATGAAAACGCCCAACAACTGCATCCTGACACGTTCAAATACTATCACCAACTATATGAATTAAAGAAAAGCAGAGTGCCGAGCAATACAACGACCTATCCTTACTTCGGCTCTGTAGGTTCGCTGAAAATCTTAATTTTGCCCAATATATGATCGTATAACCATTTCCAAAGTTAAAATGTTTCTAGAAGAATATGTCTGCCTTTAGACTGCATTGCAAATAGGTATTTATGTGAATCATGAAAATCCCAAAAATAATTTACACGTTTGATATTAAAGAAGAAGGAGGTAATAAGAAGTGGGAAATAAGAGATAAGTTTTACATTTATCAACATTTTCAGAAAAGAATACATTGCTTAAAATTAGTGCATCTTAGATCCATAATATACCCCATCATTTAATCTGGATAAATATAAGCATCCATTACTGTACGTATGTTACAGAATGATCTAAATTAAACGCTAACCCATCTGTTACCGTCTAGTTAAAACACATCTTAGTAAGATGTAGAATCAACTCATGCATCAGTGTCAAACAAACCGAAATAGTATAAATGTAAATGTATTCCATATAATTTCTGTATTATGGAATGAATTGATATCTTTTGTATTATTTCAACAAAAAAATCAAACGTACAAAACATTACCGCTCCTAGAAATATTCTGAAACCATTAATGTGCATTTTACATTCTGGGTATTTTATTCTGGCGAATGGAGATATACTCGGATGAAGATACCATCAAACGTATAACTTACAAAAAGTTAATGGTGCTGGTTCCCACAACTTAATGTGCAATGCCGTTTCCACTTTTAAACATTACTTAACGCTCGAACGGATACACCTCTGTATATATGTCTTATATACGATACTAGCTTGCTTGTTAAAGTAAATTTTTCCGTTTCAATAAGTCCGATAAATGATCTGCGTCGTTGACTGAAGAATAAGTATTTGATCTGTCGCATTCTGTCATAACCAGTGCTACATCGATTTACGAAGACGATTTTATATGGTTGTCGGAGGGATATGTTATTGGAATGTCGTGATAAAATACCATAAATTCCCTAGATTTACATTTTACGAGACTTACTATTTTACTATATGTTCAAGTGAGCTCTATAAATACCTCTCGAATTTTATGCTTTAACAATTTTAGATTAGAGATTCTTTCCCGATAAAGTTTGAAATTTTACATCGGTATTTTACAAGCTAAAGCTATATCTATCTTTCTTTCGCCCTTGTGACTTGAAATTTGTTTCATTCCATTCCGCTACTAATTTTGTTGGAAACACAATTTCACAAACGCGGCACAACCAGAATATATGTCACTAATCATAAAAACGGCAATGGAAATTACTGTGGATCTATATTTTTTGGAGCTCCCGATAGTTTCACCAAATAGCAAGAAATTGTGTCGCGTATAGAGTGCCCTATACCTCGAAAGCGGGCGATTGGGCACCTAAAAAGTAAATATTATTGTCACCGTAAATTCGTCTATAAGCGTAAAACGTTTATTATATTTAAATCGGTGACTATCAGTTACCTCTACACTCAGCGTCACCTGTGCTATAATTGGTCAATTGAATTGATACAACACCGTAATAGTGTCAAAGCTTATCATTTCCATAGTTTCCCACTACACTAATGTACAACTATGTTCTATATATGAATGGTCGTATTTAATATTATGCAAACTTTGGCACTACATCTTAATTCTTGCAATACTCTACATAAACACAGCTTGAAATAATATTGATATGTAAGTTTTCTGTTTCACCGCTGTATACAGGTAGTTTTTGTTAATCTCTCAAACACAATTGGATTTAAGCCTTCCATAAAGATTTACAACATCAAAACACCTAGTTTGCGTAGAAGTATTTGAAACCTGTGTTTTATAAACACAATCATGTTCACGATTAAGAGCTAAACACAATATTCCGTTCGCTTCTTTAATTAAACGAATCTCTAAGCATAGTTCGTTAATTGCGATCTTTAGCGCAACCTACCTGAAATTTACACTCAAATAACTTTGAAAACAATTCCAACTGATGTCGAAATAACAAATAAGTCGTTTTGTTTGCATCGGTCGAACCCTTTTCACATCGGAGTGTCCCGCTTTCCGGTTCTTTCTACGGTCGTTCATTACGTATTCCCGCTTTTCTTCGAACGGACTGTTTATTTGTGTTTGTTACAGGTTTCCTGAACGCTAATACCGATCCATACTCGAAATCACCGGCGAACTACGGTCTCATGGATCAAATAGCGGCTTTGCATTGGATTCAGGAGAATATAGCCGTATTTGGCGGTGATCCAACGAACGTGACGGTGGTGGGTCATGGCACCGGAGCAGCTTGTGTCAACTTTCTGCTTACTTCGAGCGCAGTTCCGGAAGGTTAGTCTCCTCCTATTCTTGTTATTTATTGTCACTGGGTTATTAGGCTACATTATATACGCTGCTTTTGCTCACTTTGAAACCAAAGGAGTATGTGCTTTTAATAATCCAATGGCAGAACCCTTAATTATTTCAATCGATTTCCATTTTGCTGATAAATTCAATAAATAAATACCTTCTTATGAGAATTAGCTGGTCATACCATGTTTTTCGATATCATCAGTACTATTTGCCGATAACCATCCCATCGTTGGATTATGGATTTATTGTTTCTGCTAAACTAGTCATACATTTTTTATATATTTAGTTATTTATGTAGAAAATATGCTGTGCTATGCGTGCTATTACAAAAGTTCGAGAAAACTGCAATTATCTGAAATAGTGCATGCTATCCTTATTCAAACGGTAGATAAATAATTTATGCAAATACTGGAGTTTTCTGTGCAGCATGCAAAAGACTATAATTACCCTCACGTTCAATTCTAAAAACTAAAAATATTGCAATCAGATAAAACATACGTATTCTTACCTGAAGTGCAATTAGTATTTCAGTAAAGGAAGTTCATTATGTTACAATAATATAAATAGTTAATAATAATTAATATTAATATTAGTAATTAATAATAGTATCATTAATAATAACAGTAATAACGAAAATGTTTTTCCCACTTTATGGAAGGAAACGTTGGAACACATTGGTCTGGGCGATCTGTAACTACCGCCCCATTTCCGAAAAAGAAGTCTGCATTTTGAAAATTATTTGGGGGTATTGCTAACTCTAAAATGAAAAACATACAAAAATAAAAATTAGGTTTACTAGGAAGAGAAGTATAATTTGTTATAGATAATAATCCACTTGCCGAAGTATCTCAAATTAAAGACTTGGGCATAATTTTTGACACAAAGTTATCATTCCAGAAAAGCTTTTTTGTGGATAAGCCACATCCATTCGTGAATAAGCCGCAAATCATGCTATACGGTGGCATGGTGTGGTTTATGGCATGGAAGCATCATGGGTCCACATTTTCTTCAACTCGGGCTAGGAAATGCAGTTACAGTGACCAGCACCGATTGATACTGGCATTTTTTCCATCTATATGAAATTGATTTTGTGGACTGTTTGGTGAAAGGATAATTTCAAGAAATGGAACTGCTAGCTGGCCTTCAAAAATGGAACTCCTTTAGATTGGCTTTTGCAGGGTTATTTATGTTATGTATGGTCTATGTCAACAAACCACGAAGCCTTGATGCGTTAAGATTGAATTTCGAACGCTACATTCGCTATGCTAGGCCCGAGTTATTGCACAAAGTCATTCAAAATTGGGTTGATAATATTCGATCTTGCGGGTGAAGTCTACAGGTGTACGTGTTGTTCATAACCTAAGGTAATAAATTGTACTTGAAATAGTACATTTCATTGTATTCACCAGAGAGGTGCTGCTTAAGGCTAACTTTTAGAAAACATGCTTATTAAGGTTACTTCGATAGTGAAAAATAATTAACATAAAATTAAAGCGAAGACAGACATTATTATATGGACCAATAGATACATAGGCGTAATGATAGATAACAATAATAATAATAATAACTTTATTTCAGATAATATCACATACAAAAGCGAGTGAAGCTGGTTAGAAAAGTAAGGAAAAGACGTAACACACATTAAAGCTCGTACCTTCTAAACTTAAACGCTATTACTGATATATTCATCAATTAAATAATTAATAAAAATGTTTTTAGTTTGCTCTTGAAAACATTAAAGTCTTGCTAAAGTTCTATGCTTTGGTGGTAATAAATAACCCACATTTCTAATTTCACAATTATATTGCGCACTGTTCATAAATACACCGCGGTTTATTCCAATCAATCCTAAATTGCCGAAAGAGTGTTTTAGAGGCACTTCAAAATTCCATTTTCATAATTCTTCGCCTAGTAAAACACTACAAAATATTCTTTAAATGCTAAGCCCAGACAGCTCTTCTTTCCAATATGAAAACTCGATCTGCAACAGAGTATACCCCTCAGTGAATGAGAGCGTCTGAATCATAAACTTTTTAAAGCGTTGTAATTACAGGTTCTCTTTAAATTATAGAAAATCTAACAAGTTCTGGACCACTCGCCACATAACATATCGATATGATCATGCCAACTAATCTATGATTACCTGCAGTATTTAGCAAATTTCGTAAACCGAACTTATCGTCTAAGAAAATCCATAGAGTGTTGTATTTGTTCTTATTAAATAAAACAAACTGTTTTACCTGAATTTATGATCAGCATAAGCATGCATCCAGTTCTAGATACACGTAAAAGTAAAATTTACTTGCTCAAACAAGTGGCTGAGATCACTTGACTGTACTAGTACACTATCATTCGCATATAATAAGTCATGCTAGAGAGGTTTATTGATGTGCAAATTATCGCTAACATAAATTATTAGATCTAAGATGTCCAAGGTATTCCTTTTACCAAATATATTATTTCTGTATGAAACGATATCAGAAAATATGCTGAGAGTTTAATTTTCATTTATTTTAATTCGCTTTAAATTTGTGCTGAAGCTAATAATCTACGAAAAAGTCCAAGTACGTAATTCCAAATTAAATGTTTACCTTGAACGCTGCATATTATGTTAGTGACAGAAACGGATTAAAATTGTTCAAAAACAATTCAATTCCATTTTAGTACAGTGCCAAAGCATGGTGCCGACGTTTTAGATTTGTAGAAAAACAACTATTTTATCGAACGAATGGTGAATGTCGCCGTAGAATAGTAATTAAATAAACAGTATCAAATAAAAGCCACTAATACATATCTGTAGTTAGTATTGATGCGTATATAATAACATGAATAGCTATAACGAAAATTAATTTATTACATTTGTTTTAACGTGCTTGTGTCATTTGGGTATCGCCTGCAGAACAAAAGTAGATGTGATAAGTTAATTGTGTCGAGATTAATACAAACAAACAGCAAAACGAATTATCAGCATACTGTAGAAATCAATATAATGGGGTTTGTATCATCTAGTTAATTAACAAACTATAAGCAGCGTGGATGTATATATGCACCTGCACTGTTTCATAAAATGTGGAAAATACATGTAGTTAATTAAATAAATATTTATATACGTTACCGAAAACTATTACTAACGTAATTGATCACAGTAATGGATATCAGATGCACTCCGCTGAAATGAATATATATCAGTAAATTTAGAACAGCATGCTTATATTAAGCTCCTGTTTGAACACTTCGCTACACTTAACAAGGCAAAGAGAATGCACTTCAATCAATGTTCTCGGACTCGTACCTCCTAAAGATTGTTTATATTGCAGATGATTCACGAACTAGTAACCAATAACCGGCTCATCCGCCAAAACAGTTAATTAAGAACCCTGAATTAACATAAAAGTTCTAAATGAACGGCTAAAGTCTGCTTGATATTACTGCAACAATATCTACCATACCAGCAGTGTACATACATAAATGCTATTATAAAGTTCGCCGCTTTCTGTACGCTAGACAGACTCGTGTTTTGTCGACTAGAGCAGAAATTAGTAGGCAACACGAACCGATTCTCATGAGACGAATAGTCTCTACTATTTTAATTTAATTAAATTAAGTTATCAGAGATGCAGCATATTAATGGATTAATTAATTAATCTATTAATATGATACTAATATTAAATTGAGAAAACTTAAACATTTACCACATTGTTAACACAGGTGCGCTTAAAAAGCGTATCCTTAAAAATATATCTGTTGCTTGAGGTAGCTGGAAGGATGGACAACTAATCTCTGAGCATCGGAAATGACACACAACCAAAGCAGAAAGAAGATTCCACCTTATATGTAAACACAAAAGTGTTACAAAGAATTAGTGGGCTATTTGTGCCTTCGGTCTTTGTTGAATGAAAGGATTACAGTACAGGAGATCTCAAAGGCCATATCAGAATACTGCAAGATCATAATATATACTATCTGATACACATTGCAAAAGACATGATCTCTGTACAATTTTGATTATACTGGGCATCCGATGGGCCTTAAAGCAAAAGGGGTACCCTGGCATGGCACACGGACACCTCGAGAATAGAAGGAATTGGAACATAGGCATTAGTGAGCCTAAGTACCACGTAAAAGGTGTTTACAGAATTCCACGTCAACATATTTCAAACAGAGATTTCTGTTTTAAATGTGTGCGCGATAAAAAATCTCGAAAAAGGAAAATTCTAATTCTAATTCTAAAGGGTATTAAAGCGTACATATACGAATCTAGTCTGATACATATCCTAATGCAATTGAGATGTAATCACGTTACCTTACCCTAAGCACTAGGGGATCGAAAAAAATGAAAAGACGAATAAACTGTCCAAGGAAACAGTCAATACGCCTTTCATTGGAAGACAATCAAATAGTCTCTAACAGGCAAAAGCATCCATATCGGGCTCGCCAAAACAGCAAAAGTATCGCTATCGTTCAGCAAAGGACACCTTAAATTACCGATAGAATTATTAACAGGTCAAATAGCCCTAAAATATCAGTTACTTAAACTAGCAAATGCTGGGCATCATATATATCGTCTTTGCCAAGAAGATCTGGCAGAACACATTTTATGCAACTGTATTGCCATCACACATCGCACACGATACCAACATTTCAGTAGACCATTTCCTGCATCTACTAAACTGAAGGCAGAAGATACTAGAGTAGTACTACAATTATTTATTTATTAAAAGCCTCCAACTATTCTAATACACAAGTGCATTTTGTTACAATAGATCTATTGAGGCCGTAGTAACGAATGGCAGCCGTGCTATGGGTCGGCTATAAAGGAAAATTGATTACACCGAAACAAGATAACGAGTCATCTGAAACAAGAAGTGTAAGCGCTTTCATATTAAGCACTGCACCCTCAATCCTAAATTATAACAAGAAAATCAAGATCAAATTTCTTGTAACAAAAGTAGTTAAGATGTTCACCATCTTGTTCAAAGTGGGATACGCGGCATTCAGGTAGGGCAGTGTGAGATGAATGCAACAATTAAGGTCTAGTGAGAGACTATGCACACGTCAAACTTCGGGCTCGGCATCAATCTAGATTTGGTTTTGAATTTATATATCATTGATACTGCAGAAACTACCAACGGACAAGTTGTTAAGTTAGCGCAAATAATGCACTAATGTCCCACTAACATATTAATTATATGGTTATAAAATTCAAAAAACGGACATTTAACATAAACGAGCAACTTCCCGTCTAACAAGAGACAACAGATATCAACATATTTTGAGTAAATTGGCAGTGATGAAATTTTTGCATTTCTCGCAATATGTAAAAATATAAAAGCTCAGTCGTTAGTCCTTATTCCTTAGCTTTTATCGCCATCCCAGGAAGTTGTTGTCATAATTAAAAAAAATCAGAAACTGTTTGCCCCGTGTAGTCTTAATATCCATCGCTGTCAAATATTTCTACTACATTTAATGTATGGAAATAGCACTCGTTTTTGATGAATCTCATTACAAAGACAATTATCGACACATAATAAACAAGTAGTTGGTTATTTTCGTTCGTATAAGCATGTTTGACTTTCCCTCGGCATATTTACAAACTAGAAAGTCGATACGCGATTAGTAGAAATTGCCAAAGTTAGAAATTATTTTAATAGTACTACAAGAGTGGAGATGCCCCGATGGGAATACCCTATTGTTAGTCAAATAAGTTAAGTTCTAGGATTCGTAAAACGGTATGTTCTATCCGGGGTTTCATTTCACAATGCTGATAATCATTTTCTTTGGCTATACATACATTAGATTTATTAGATTGTGCTCTTCACGTCAACCGCTATAAATCCATTTAAAAATTGCATAAAAACGTTTTTTGGTCATACTATTTCTGCATTTTGTTAATGTACAGTGTATTGTATTACGTGTTTCTGTTTTACACGTTATGGAACACTGCTTTACAAAGTTGCTATAAATCACAGAAAAGGTGAAACATTGTTCTTACAATATGCTTTGTGGAAAATAGGCTATATCACACCCATCATAGTGTGTAACACCCCTTGGTGCAAAGAACAAAAACGAATCAATTTTTTTTAAGTTAATTGTACTAACAAAAGGAATAACGAAAATCGTAATTTTTAAATAACCGCCACATCATCCGTAACATTATAATAATTATTTATGCTTTCCTGACAGGAAACCTCAAAATATTCTTGTGTATAGGAAAGCATAAGCATAAAAATCATTCAAAATATTGTATTGTGCCACTGTACATTTCAAAACATCAAAAAATATATTCATATATTGTTGCCATCTCGGAAAAGAATATGAAAAAACGAGATCTGGATACAGGCTCTGAAGCTTACTGAAAGTGATTTATTAAGAGGGGTTGATTAGGAAAATCATCTTAGTATTAATATATTTGTGCAGTCCTGGGACAGAAACCTTAGAGACGAGGACACTGCCCTAGAATGGTTTTTGTGGGCTGTGATCACAGTTCTTCTTCAAGGAACGCCACAAGGTTTCGATCGGTAAAAGATCAAGCGAAAAAGAAATGATATATTCTATTGGAGGATACGTTCGATATTATTCAATGCATTTCTTCAATTTGTGGTTTTAAATTATTTTGAAGCATGTTAGTGTCTTTATCTCCGTTCATGATTTACAAAGTGTAATTTGGTAACCCCCCTAGCTAACATTGATCCCAAATCATCACGGAGACTAGAAACTTAACTTTAACTTTTCAAGACAGTCAGTGCGATAGTCTTATTGTTGTGTTCTTTTCTTATGACTCCACTTCGACTATCACCGACACAAGCTTCGTACAGATTCGCCGGTTCATGTAACTGAATTCCATTAATTCTGAGATCCATGTCCATCGTAATGTTTTTCTTCTGCTTTTCTGTTAGTAAAGGGGTTTCCTTTGCCTACTGATTGTTAAAGTAAACACTCTCGCAAGAAGCGGAATTTTTTTGAGTTTCCATTGTCTATTGCCCTACTTTTCTGGCAGCCCTGTGACAAGTTGTTATTGAAAAACATTTCTGCCCGGCTCGATTCCATATAAATCTCAATTCTCCGTAATTAGGCATACGCTTTTTATAGTAATCCTTCTCAAAATCCTTAAATTTGTATAGGAATACAATGGCTGACTTCCGTTTCTCCGTTTCTGAACAACAAATCCAATGGTTTTGTAGAGCTTAATAATGTTTCGTATCTTGACCAAGTTACACAGTCAGCAATTTGCACAACAGACTTACTCTTTGAATACAAATGAATTATCACTTGCTTTATTTCGTAACAAACAATTTTACCACGAGACATTTTTATTCAACACCAGCAAATCCACTTACTTGATTTTGAGCTTGTTAAATTTAAGCTATAGTACGAAAGTCAGTTCGAAGTTGGATATATGTATGTATATAATGTAATTTTTGAGCGGTTGCGCCAACTTCACTGACGCATGGCTGGTATACTATTTAGAAAGAGGTACATCGTAATAGATTTTAATGAAAAAGTAGTCCTCTAGCTTTATACCTCCCAGATCGCTCTTCTAAGAAAATTTAGAAAAAAAATGTTAAAGCAACAAAGAGGATTGAAATACTATAAGATTTTATTAAAAATGCTTCGGTTATTATGGGGCTGAGTAGCGTACTGCACTTCGATGGCTTGAGTAATGAATATACCACCGAAGGTACTTTGATAATTTTTCTCCCTTCCCGCTATTTGCCTTTCTTTTCGAAACGAAAGAATTTAATTCAGAGAGCATTAATTAAACGCATTTAATTAGGCTGAAACAGGAAGAAAAAAAGTACGTGCTTCCATTGTAAAGCAGAATTCCCGAGGTTTTTTGGTTTAGCCTCCTTTTTCTGTTTTGTTTTTTCTTTTGTTTTACATAAATACATGCCATAAATTAGAATTTCTTGGAACGAGCTTCCAATAGAAAACGGTTTACATTTTAATTTTTAATTGCGTGCTGAGTGTGAAAGTCGATTATAATTAAATTTCTTTGAGTAGTAATTTTGCTCAGGAATAAATGCATTAACCTCCTTCAAAAGAATCTACATACACAAAGAAATTTTATACAATACATTTGTTTAATTCTTCAATTAGCGTCTTGATAAGTACTTCGAATGGCTTATTCTCAAAAACGGCTCACAAAAACAGTATTTTCAATAACAACAAAACACGGGTTAGCTTCTCAAAAATATTAAATTTTATCATTCAGTGTTGATCATAATTATGAAAATTTGGGCACACCTCTAAATTTAGATTTTAGGTGTTGATAAGTGTCTTTCCTGCAGGTAAGTGTAGTAGATCCATATGATATCAGTTTTCTTCAAGAACCGATTACCCTGTATCTCGTCGTTCTTCTTCCCACAATTCGCCTGTCTATTCGCTAGACTGGACTGACGCATTTGTTGAATGAAACCGCCTCGATTAGTTCCGATTTTACGTGAAAGTGGTATAAAGATATGGAGCAATTCAACAAAATAAAGTAAAAAAAATAAAGGTCCCCATTTCTTTGTTTTACTAAAAATTTACACTGGCTACTTACAACTTACATGCTCACACTGTGTGCTTACGCTAGATTCTTCTTTTAATTCCCCCCAATCTTAATAGCTATAATCATATTAGTAAAAATACTCATAAGACACGCAATACATTTTACACAAGGATGCTAATACCGCATCTCATCGACACCTTTCCAAGGGTTCTTGATGAAACGAGAGCTGCACTTGAAGCACTGAAATACGAAATTATATTACATATCGATATATCACTGACAAGTGCTGTCTTGTAGAATCATATGTTCCTGGATTAGTGCAATAAGAGGAAAAGCATTTATTGTGGAGAACTCGATTAATGTCGAGTGAAAGAAACTGCTTGTTAGTATAATAAAATAAGGTCAGGGACATTGGACTGTGATGACTCTGATTTAGTAGTTACGAGAAAAAAATGTCAGGTCGAAACAAACGAAAATGGATTTTGAAGAGGAAGAATAGTACTAAATAATAGTACAGCATAAGCACAACTAAGCAAAAGAAAAGACTGTTCTTTAACGTAACCTCGGAATGCTAACGTGCTATAGCAATTCTACCGCTGGATTCAGCAGGAAAAACTTGCCAAGACATGATATGTTTGACACAGATGTCAAAAGTTCCTTGAGTCGTATTCTTGCTTAGATGTAATTAGTTATCAACTAGGTATGCAATTTGTACACGTTAGTCGTGCTTTGACTTCCTCTTTTATAAAAATATGTCGACATAACGCCTCCATTTGCTTGGAATGGAGCAACTCGCGTGTTTCAATTTAATTTTCATTTAATAAATTATTTTTAATCGAAAAATTCAATGAAACTAGCGCACTACACTGTTGATTATGGTGATTTTCAATTAAATTTACAATTTAGTTTTGCTACTACAGCCAGCTATTATACGAGAATCTCACACGTATTATAAATATATTTCCTAATATTATATGAGAAGAAAGCCGGACCAGGTCCACCACACAATTCTACATATGAATATATATATTTGGGGTTGCCAGTGAGTGACAGAGAAGTCAGGAAAAAGACGACAAGTGAGAAATTTTCAACGGCAAAATCCCCAGACAACTAACCGCTTTCCATGCCTCACCGTTTGCACGGCCCGAATCCCATAAGGTCACCGTATCAAAGCCACCGCATACAGCCAGCGAGGCTACCATCGCATCATCGATAACGTCTCGATACCTTTAAATACACATCTGTATTCAAAGTAAATTGCTGAACCTTATATATATCTAATAGTCGTACATCAAATTTCTCCACTGGGCGTCTTGAATTTCTGCCAACTAGCATTGTCCTGCCCGAAGTCTGTAATTGACTTATTGGTCGGAAGTGAACGGATGCCTGCTCCAGCCCCCGAGGAGAAGAGAATCGATAGAGGAACTGCTTCTGCCGGCTCTCCTATCGCCGACCCGATGCTCCTCTCTTTCTTGAGAGAGAAGTTTCGGAATTCCCGTGTGGAGAAAGAGACGGCTATAAGTATGCGTTTAGCTGCTTGAGTAGCCAACGAACTAATGATAATGTGACGGTAGTTAACGCTTTTCTTTATCTAACTTTAAATAAATGTGCATGATATTACAACCGCATCTTGTGTTATGACGATACATACGAGGCTAATTTGATATCAACTCTCGAAATTGCAGCCTAAACCATGTGGAACCAGAGCGATAAAATCCGTAATTTTATTATACTAGAAAGCAATTCCCTTAACTCGACATGGCGGTAATTTATATTTTATCAAAACTTTTTTATGCATTTCTCGTATTTTTTACCATTACACGGTATCTTTTTTTCAAATCCGTTTTCGTGTAGTGGAAATGAACATCAATAGATGGTGTAGACATAAACATAACATAAAGCATTTTTTCTGCACTTCCAAATTACTTCATGAATTTTGAATTACCACAGACGACATTCGATATTGAGTAATTAAAGTAATGTAAGAAAACTGTACAGTATTTATTGTATCTAATACAGTAGGCGTTCAAATAAAGTTTCCATAACAGCATATTTTCTATCTATCAAACAAAGAGCCAACATTGGTCTTCGTAGCTACATTTCTTAACAAGTTGTATTGAGTTAAAGAAACTGGCCAAGATTTTAAAAAATGGGAAAAAAGAAACCTCGTGCGGTTATTAAATGTGTGTAGAAGTAAGAGTTGACACACAACAAATTCGTGTGTTTGGAGATGCTTCTTCATCTAGTGAAAAATTGCGGAAGTTTCGATGTAGTACAACTTGCGAACAAGCAAAAGATGCTGATCGACCGCAAACTGTGGGCAAAATTTTGATCGTGTCTATGGTTTGTTTAAACAACATCTTTAGTTAAATCACTGAACGTTTAGCAGAGATAACAGACCTATTAAGGGATACAATTGGAACAACAATCAATAACTATTCAGGACTCCATAAGCTATGTGCAAAATGGGTGCCGCGAATATTGATGGCCGAGCGAAAGCGAACGAGAGTTACCATTTCAGAAGAAAATTTGACATTGTTTAAGTGTGATCAAAAGCACATATTTGGATCCCGAATTTTAAACAACAAAGCAAGGAATGGCATTAACGCAAGATCTCCACCACCTTGTAAATTTAATCAATGTCGTAATTGTATTGAACTTCAAAATGTTGTTTTTTATTTGGGTTTCAAGAAGGAAAATTGTCGTCACTCGACCTACCTGTTAGTGATTTTTATTTATTTCCGAAATTAAAAGAAGAACTTCATTTCAATTGAAGAATTTTTTATCAATCAAAACTGTGGAATTTTCTGAAAGGGTAACGTTAGAGCTAACGTAGAATAAGTGTCTTCAAGTGCACGGTGTTTGTCGAAAAATAATGTTATTTAATATGTTAAAGATAATAAATACTGTAGAGCCCTCGTATAGAACAGGTTAAAGCTTTACGCGCAGTATACGCCTTTTTGCTCTAGCATAGTTGTCTTTCTTACTAAGCTGCGGTTAAAACGACATGCAGATGGCAGTGTTAGCCGAGAAAAATTGAAATCTTATTAAATAAACAGATGCTTCTTTTCCAACTTTAGGCAAAAATGTTAAAAAATAAATGATAAAATATTACTAAATGCTTTATTATTACTTTACGCAAAAAATTGTTCATATTACTAACTTAACAACAAAGTAAGTAGATATTTCTTTCTATAATAACGTTTAAAGCTGTTAGATATAAACTTCACCAAATACAACCGAACAATTTTTCGTGTAAAGCAATGACGTTAAACGGCAAACGTATTATCGTGTTTTGATGCTATACTTTGGTTTAATATCTGGATCCTTGTTTATCAGCTTCTATCTGGTGATCTAGTAACTTGTGCATCTGCTCTTACCTCTAATGTGAGATATTATATATGAGATTTTGGCTTTTTATTCTTGCACAGTTTTGTTTATTACTATTCCTATTATTTAAGGTTTTGGGATTATTTAAAAATTTGACAAATTACTTTCGGGCGTTTTCTTTTAATTAAGTCTGTGCTAAACTAAACCGGAATTTGCCGCAGTCATGTAAAAATGAGTTTCGAAGCTATTGTATACGAAGCAAAAAGAACTACACTCAATTTTCTTCCGAACGAAATCAAGAATGAAATATGAAAATGAATATAATATATTTAAAAATTGGATGTGCTTCAACAATGTGAAGAAAATCGATGAAAAGGCCATTGCAGTATATTTTCCATTTGAAAGTAAGGCTTCCAAATCGTCAACCCTTTGGGAAAGATATGGCGATATTAAGTACCAAGCTCTTAGTAGACAAGATATGACAAAGTTTGTTTCATCATATCGTCCTATGGATAGAACAGAGCATACTAGAATTAAAATTTTTTTCTCACATCATTTGGTCACACGGTTGACAATGAGATTTCACAAATTCCCGAAATAATCTTTGCGAATTAACCAAATAACTTGTGTCGTGCGACGCATGCAGATATTTTAATGTTTGCAATACATATGGCTAGTTTCGTTTTGCTTGTGTTTCGTGATAAAGGAAATTTCTCGATATATAGTAAATAAAATGCATTTCACCAGGACGTATTTCATGCTTGTACAAGCGCAAATTAAATGTAGAATAATAGGCCCACGGCAATTTGTTTACTCAGGCGTTTCCCTCAAAAGGACGCCAATGTTTATACGCGTCCTAATATCAGATTTTTATAACGCCAGATAACACTCGAATTTCACATGTTTTCACATAGCAGTATCGAACATACCACACACTTTTACTGCTCTCCATTTGCAAACGGAGTATAAAAATGAAATTCAACGGCGCAGCAACAATTTGGGTAAGGTAATAATTAGTGGTGTGTAAATATGTATTTTTAACGTTGCATGAGGGAAATAGCAAATATTTGTTTTATTCTGTTCTACGCCGTTTAACCATTTTAATGTCAATATTAAAACTTTAATGCAACGTGTTAATCTCGCACCGACATGAGCGGTGTCCATAATCCATTGTACAAAAAAAACAGACATGCATACATTCATTTTTAATGCATAGGAATGAATGCAAATAAATTCAATGAAAGGTATTTTTTAAATAAAGATGTACAAACTAAAAATGTCACAGAAAGTTCTCCCAACATAAATGCAATTACACACAAACATAATCAAAAGACATTTCAGAGATATTTCATGTTACATTACTCTTCTTTGCGCCCTAAATTGTAGGTTTTTCCCTTAGATATACTAATAATCTAGTAATAAATGTGCTCATCAAGTACTAACGAAATAATAGGTGTACTAAGAGAAATCGCTGTATATTTTAAATTACTGCATCTAAAGGAAGACTAAAGGGGCCACCGTTTCATATGCTCTTCTTCGACGATTGTAACTGATTTTGGAACATTACCTCCATCAAAGGACATGGGTGTTGTAATTCTACTTCGATGGCGGATTCTATCGAGAATAAAAAAAAATTTCAAGTACAATATCTTCGAAAATTGAAGCTTTCAGTTTAGTTGCATTGCCAACGTTAAAACATTTATCGAAAAGTAATCCCAAAATTAGAGCTTCAGAACAAGATTACCTTTCCTCAACGTCCGTAATAAACTTAGCCCACTATAATAATAGGAACTTCAATTTGCAGTTTTTGAAAAAAGAAGATAATGGTATTAGATTAGTTGGAGTTGTGAATGTTGTTCAGATGAAGTAAATAAATTTCATACATTATTATTGTAGCAATTTATTCAATTAAATTAATGAGAACATATTGACATGAGAAACACAGAAACTTGACCGACAAAAATAGAAATTCTTAATGACAAAATCTATTTCGTCATATCCTCGAATATATAAAACAAGTCATGTTAGAATTATTTTTTCTCACCCTGCATGACTGTCTCGGTGGTCAAACGGTTAGCATATTTACTTTTCAATCCGCACGACGGTTGGTTTCTAAGTACAAATAAAAATCGAAGAACAAAAGCTATTCTAAAGTGTTACGTTTAATGACAGTGTTTGGAAAAACAGTTCTTAGTGTAAACTAAATTATTTCTAATTGATTTGTAAAGCAAGAGCAGGGAAGGTCGTGTGACTGTATGTAATTAAAATAATAGACACAACTATGTGACTATGTGTCTAGAGTAAATAACAACTAGATAGACTGATATACTCCCAAAAACAAATTGTTTACTGTTAAACATAGAAAGAAGCACCGAATATTTTCTATCTAAATTACCCAAAGAGTGATTGTCAAATACTTATTTTCCACTTCTTCTAGGAGTCCTTTTCCATCGAGCGATACTGATGTCTGGTTCAGCGCTATCGCCTTGGGCCCTAATCCAAGAACCTTCGAGGTACGCTGCCCAAGTGGCGATTCACGCAAACTGCTCCCTAGAATTACCACACTCCTATCTACTGAAGTGCCTTCGAGAGAAACCTCTGGAAGTGTTGATGTCAGCGCCGATCATTGCACCTGAATTCGCGTTCGCTTTTGGACCAAGCGTGGATGGCGTTGTTATCGATACTGGTGAACCTCCAGGTAAACTATCTATGTACCTTTTAATAAGATTCGTGCAAGTATTTCATGAAGGATGGTAAGCTATATCGCTACATCAGCTGTGTAAATTCAAAATAACGAAAATAATGAATTTGTAAAATTATATTATAGAACATATTGTATAATTCTCACCATATTTGAAATAATTTTCACAATATCATTGTTTATATCACGTAAATAACAAGATTATTAAACACAGTCGTCAAAATAATCAAAATGTATGTAAAAGGAGGAGATAAGAATGTCCTCCTTAAAGAATAACTGTTATTAGTAATGAGCATTTTGAAATCTATTTGGTGGAGCAATACCATCATGAACTTAATTCAACATATAGCTAATGCCATATCTCCAAAGTACACGGTCAATATTAATAACAAGAATTATTAATTATTACTAGAAAACCGACTATACGCAATTTCAATTTGTAGTTCGACTTGTGCGCGTGATGAGATTGACGCGCTGGATCTTCGATACTGGATGTAAAAACAACATTGTGTGAATCTCTATGATTTTTGATTCTGTAGTAACTTCTTGATTAGTCACTTATGATGGCTGAAGAAAATCTTGATATGAAACTTAACTAAACACTGGTAGATGTGCTTCTTCGAGGCATCCCTCCTCTGCCTGGCCCGAAACGTTCAGAACTGAAATGTCGGCCGCAAATATCCTGTATCGCGTATATCATGTAATAGTCTCGCCGTAATCAAATTAAAATGAAAAAGAACAACAGTCAATTATTTAGTAGAAACATGTTGTTGGCAGGGATGCCACCAATGACATTATCTCTGGTTTATATTTTTAATTTCATTTCTATGAATTGTCTACGAATAGATTTCTGGAATAAATGTCACATACAAGGGCGCCCCTACAATGATTTTATGACAATTCAAGAAAGGATAGTTTTATACCTATCTTTAGAGACTAAACAGAATTATGTTAGAATGTTAATTAGTTTTATTTCATGTATAAAAATTGTTGAACGAGCAGCTACTCTTAAAGTGAAGGAATTAACAGATAATGGATGCAGTGCATTCCTGTTATTTGTTCCATTGTATGATTGATTAGAGACAAAACAGGAAGTGATTCCACGGTTTATTTCTGCCATTATAAACACTCGCACATACTATTACATCCACTTAAAATTGTAATGACAAACACATTTTTTACAAAAAGGATGTATTAGAAAAAGATATGACGTCTTTCTTACATATAAAAGAATTGTTTTTTGTTTAATTAATAATAATAAAAAATTTATTGGCCTCAAAGTTAATATAACAAAGAAAACAAATTACAAAATGAAAAAAGGAAACGAAATGGTAGCCAAAAGGACATACATATGTGATTCAGCCTACAAAATTAACTTAACTTTAATTCAAAATAAAATATTTTAAAAGAAAAAAATAAACATAAAAGATGACCTACAGCTACGAAAGAAGTAATGATTAAAGTAATATACACCTTCAATCGATTTCTAGTGACTTCTTGGAAGCCCTGCAAACAAGTTAACTAAAGGTGAAGCTATTCATAGCCAATTCAGATGAAATTTAAGAACCGAATCGAAAAATGATTTTGTATCCTTTGTATGTAATAATAAACAAACTGTGATCATAATTACATATAACATCACGCTTTTAACTATTAATTGGTGATCCAAGGGTAAAATACACAATTTCACACCTTCCCTAATATCACTAAACCATCTCATATGGCAAGGTGTTGATATTCAATTTAAGTTAGACACTAGCGCTACAATCTGATATTGTTTATTGTTACTTAACAAGAATCGCCGGAGGGTTTTATGCTCTCTATATACCTCAACACCCTTGGGAAACAAAAGCTCAGGACTGTACGATCTAAGCACCGGCTGTAGTAAGCCTATTCGAACACTGAGAATCTTAGACGGGTATCGTTGTAAAGATATATTATTTAGCTACGGCAAGCTGCTAGCTAAACTACGTTGACTAAAACTACAGTACGTCGAATATTTTGAGGAGTATTGTCGAATTATATAATATATATATATTTTTTTTATAAAACATTGTATGTGAAATGTTTGAATCCCTTTGCAATATTTACGAAAAACTTAAAATGAAATAGTGAATATATTGAAAATATATTCGATTGGGTAGATAATGGAAATTACAAATAAAACATGACATGCAATGCGATATAACTGAATTAATAATAAAAACAGGTTTCATACAAAACGCCATTATTTAATCCAACTGTTTCCACTTTTAATCCAATTGTTTAATTACTAGTTATCAAAAATTGTCTACAATGTTTTATTCAAATGTACGCGCACAAAAAAATACGATATAAATATTAAAATTAATACTAGCGTTAAATACTACAAATGTATTACCCACCATTTAGATTATTAAATTGTTTCCGAAAAGCAACCGAGAAATATCCAACTTGCATGTAACATTTGCTTGTTTTATTTACACATATCACTGTTATTACAACGTTATAGCAAGGGATGGGTAAAAAATAGGTAACCTATGGCTACATTTGTTTTTAATTGTTTCTTTAAGGAACTAAAAGGAACCCCGTACCAAAGATTTTATGCACAATACCTATAAAATGTGAACTTCGTTATCTGTTACGGATTTAAAGTTTCTCTGCCGAATTCTTCGAGCATTTCTTTATATCAATTAATACGAATCTTTTCTGTACTTGAGTAAATCTATCGGCAACAGAATATCTTTTTCCCATCTAAATGTTCATGCGAAATCGAATGTAGTGGAGATTCTCTACGCGCAGCATTGATGGTTTTTGTAACACCAACCGATTTTGGTCGACTTTCACGAAATTCATCAATGACGGAAGCGCTACCGGGACGAAATTCTGTAAACCAATTGTCTGATGGTTCTTCATTACCAAAAGTTAAACGAAGTGATCCGAAACATTGTTCTTGTGTTAGACCTTTATTAAAATCGTCAAAGAATGTCCTAAAACTTTCAAAGGAATAAAAAACGTCAAATTTTACCAAAATTGTAATGCCAGATATCAATAAAGCCATCTAGTGGTCATTCGAAAAACTTCAATTTATAGCATAAAAGATGTGTCCTACTTTGTTTCATAGCCTGGAAATCTATAAGAGGAAATACTAGTTTCCATTCGCAAAGAAAGGTTGACTGTACAAAGTAAATTTAACGTAATTAAAATCGAATTATAGTATCATCATTTTAACACCAAACAATTTTTATTTGATACACCTTTTTCTAAAATTCATCGTTTTTAGTATTGCTAGAAGTCATCCTTTTATCTGTATCCGATTAATTTTAGCCTGCCATCATATACGAAAGCTAGAAGCTATTTCAAAATAGCGCTTTTATATCTCGCACCATTTCCCGGGTTGATTTCCAACGTCATTAAAACTACACCGGTAACGTCAGAAGATAACGAACGCAATTCTATTATATTCATACTTGGCCTCGTCCTTGTACAGGAACTAAAATAAACATACGACTAGCTACTGTGCCAGTGTTCCACCTAGCACGAAAATTCGCCATTATTTTATTTTTAAGCTGCAAAATGTTCCTAGATGTGTGCATACATTGTGCACTATTACGAAAACCAGGAAACTAATTAAATTTCTACACAGTTAAGTCTTGTTAAATTTATAATGCGGGACGCATCGTTATAAAAATTACCTGCATAACTTTTAGGATTTATTTAGCTGCTTAAGAACAGACACTAAAAAGGAGATTTAACATATTGTGTTGTAGTTTTAGCGGAAGGGGTAGGGCATTAATAAAACCAACTGTACTTTGAGAAGTTGCGACTCTGTATTTCTTTAGGTACATTGCTACCAACCTTTATGTACAATAATAACATGTTTTCATTTGTTGAAAATACAGGTTAAGTAAGCAAATTTCAATAGAATGTGTAATCCTTCTTCCGTCCACTTCTAGTTTATCGTGTCCATTATGGTTCTGTATTTATTATAGGTATTTTATTAACTGTACTGTAGGAAACACGACTGGCGCAAAACTCGCAACGTTTGACACAATAAACTTGTATATTTTTCTACAATTGTACAAGTATACGTTGCACTTATTGAAATGCTAATATAACGAATTGTTCTTATAATTATAATGGTTGAAAGAACAAGCAATCGAAATAAGAATAATTATTCGATCATTTGGTATCTCGAACAGCTTACGTAATTTACAGGGAAGCATTGGCCGCCCATAGGAATATTACATACCTACGCCTGCGCTCGTAGGTATGTGTTCACCCCTCCAAACATTCAGCAAATTTGAAGGAGAAAGATAAACTGGGGGAAACCGTACTCTGAGAGAGTTGCGAGCTGGGAACCCAATTCGAGATCGATGGTTTGGCAAGCTAAGTGAAAGTGATTTGAGTATATAAGCGGAGCTTTTATTGGAAAATGTTTTTTTCATTGCACTCTGTTAGTGACCAACCAATACCATTTGAATTCAGAGCCGGCGCGAGACGATTTCGCATACTGGGCAGGTCTATACACATTACCTTAAGCGGACTCTTATACTGTTTGATTGTTAATGCTATTTTAAACTTTAAAATATCACTTTTATATCTTAATATGAATAAAAATAAGCAAATAGATACACTTATTTGTAAATAAGTGTATCACAAAAGTAAATGATTCTGAAAAAAAAAAAATTTAGACAAACATTTGCCTAACATTCATCAAAAACATTGACTACAGTAACATTGAAGTACATTATACATGTTTTCCTTCCGCTTTTAGATTTACTTCTCGATTATATCTATAGTTTCGTTCAATATTCATGCTTCAAAGTCAGTATTTTGCTCTACATAAATTGAGATTGAGAGCGTTAGGCCTTTAAAAACATTAATTGAGAATCGTTCGTTTATATCCTTGTTGGTGGCATTTAGTGGCAGACACTAGTGGTATTTTATACTATCTCTGAAATTATCTCTATAATCGTTTGCTCAACTATTAAATTTAACGTTGTCGTCAATTCTCTCTTGCCGTTTTCGGCACCAGAAAGTTTCTTAGAAGACTCCCGGTAACATAAACCACAATAAACACAAAGTATTTTTTAAGTATATTGAAAAGTAAAATTTAAAACCAAAAATAAGAGGCCCGACATTCATCAATAACACCGCCACTGGCTCGACAGCCAGTTTTCACTGGAAGTCCGACGACTTCCAGTGAAAACTTGGTGTGATCTTATAACTTCTAATGCCAAACATATTTCTACTTTAACTTTATAAATGTAGGATTGTATAAAAAAAATCCCGAATATAAAAGTGTTCCATAAAGAAATTTACTCTTCTTCCCATCCCGGGAATTAACAACATTTTATACAGGTTATTTATAATAAATTCGTGTTACGTACGTCACATACATCAGTAACTTTAGCTATATATCATCCATCTTACTAAAACTCCTTTTGTAATTCCATACCAAACGCCTTTTAAATTGTCCATATCACTTCTTTTCTTGCCAATATCGAACGTCCCGCATTCACCTTGGTCAGTTTTTGTTGGCCTGCAATCATTGAGACACATTATATGTGAGTGACATCCGTTTGATTAGACTTTTGAAAGGCACGGCCGCCACTTGGACCTTATCAATTTAGGTTTGAATGGAGCGATTGAAGCTGACTGAATATTTGAGTGAAATAATGGGTGTTGCCACTTCAGTCTATTGAAGAAAGAATTGTTGCGACTATTATAGAGAACGCAAATGACAGAGCAGGTGGATGCAAAACCATAATGTAGCATCTGTTTTGCATTATTACCGCTGAAAATGAATTCAAAAGGCCATATATGACTAATTGTTAAATTATTATAACTGTTAAAAATTTAGATAATTAAAAATCCTCTTTTATACATTCTTTGATTCCCTTTAAGAATTTCAGAGGTCTCTTCAACGGGTTTTAAAACTAGAATTTGTCTATAAATAGTTAAATTTTTGTAATATCATGTAAGACATCCACAAGCGAAGCAAGACAACTTCCATTTTCACACATGCACATTGCTTTTTATTCGTTCTATTTCTATTGTTCTGTTGTTTAAACTAAGAAAGTGGCAGCAAAGAGAAATGTTTTATTATATAATTCCAAGAAGAATTAGACTGGTAGCCATAATAGCCACTCCCCTCACAGTTTTTCTCTATCCTTGGTAACCCCTACGATCCCGTTTCACATTACACACAGGTTTCCCTAGTTCATCTCCGCGTATTTCTTGTTCTCTATATTTTCATTTTGCCAGTAATACTATAATTCGGTGGCTCTAAAACTTTATTAGCCCGATCTTTATGTTTCAGGTGATAATCCGCACTACAACGAATACGAAAACGGGAAGCCCCAAAAAATCGAGCCCCAAAATGCCATAAACATCCTGAATAATGTGCTATTGAGGAAGTCGGTAATTTCCAAACTCTCCCGCTATGATTTGATGTTGGGCATTGTAAAGGCGGAAGCTTATATCGCATTCAACGGCGAGGACGTCCAATACGGTATCGAAGCGGATCGTCGATCGAAGATACTAAGAACGTTCGTGCGTAACACGTACAGTTACCATCTGAACGAGATACTTGCCACCATCGTTAATGAGTACACCGACTGGGAAAAACCCGTTCAACATCCTATCAACATTAGAGACGAAACTTTGGAGGCGTTATCTGATGCGCAGTACGTTGCTCCGGTTGTTCATACCGCCGATCTGCATTCCGCTGAGCACAGGAATTCTTATCTGTACGTCTTCGATTATCAGACGAAGTTAGGGGATTATCCGCAGGTAAGGAAAGCTGTCGCTGGAATATTTAATATACATAAATACTAGACTCATATAAAAAAATAAAAAGAAAATGTTAACACGGATTCAAAAATCACAGGTACCTTTGTGCAGGTTGGAAATCAATTCCGGGGAGTTGTTTTGCAACAAATTGATTAGAATGAATTTATTCTATTGACATTTCAGCTACTAGCCTATTACTAGTTGCTAATGACTAATGATTTGTAGATAGTTTCATATTTGCAAGAAGCAACAACATTTAGAGAATATAGTAACGATAATATAATTCTACAATAATAGGGAGACAATTACTACATTTCAGTTAGTCAAGAATGACTGATGCCTATTTATCCCCTATTAGCATTGTGGCTACTATTGACCTAAAATCCCTAATTTAAAATATAATTATTTTAAGCTATCTATACATGTACACAAAGAGAACTAGAATATTCCATTGAATCTAGCAAATCTGACAAAATATGATTTGTTCCGAATGGCTCAATCTATTAATGTAAAATTATTGTTTTTACTTGAATGTTAAGCTAAAAATCAAACCTCTCCAGAAATCAGCGAAACATGTTTAGGCCGGTAACCATACTTTATAGATTAACTGTACTTCCGTTGACATAAATTTACTAAGGCAATAAACACAGATTTCTTTCAAAAATAAAGCAATCCATGTAACAATAGTTTAGCAAATAATGAAAGAAGATTTTTGTTCATCGACGGCCATTATTTACCTCAATAAATTATGGCCAAAACCATTGGGCATTCTGAAAATTCCTGGACTCAAGATACAGTTACTTGGATTGAATCCAAGGTTGCCCGACGTTGCCGGAACACAACGTAGCGTTACTATCGCACAGGAAAAAGTGCAATCAATGCGAGAGACGGAGATGGCAGTGCAGTGAATGGGAACCTCTTAACGTTTTAATAGCCTCATATCCTCAAGGACCGCGGTCGATTACATCGTAAATCAGTAACACTTTTAACAAAACGGTGTTGTTAATCACTATACAAAACACTTCGGTCGTTAATGTTCTTTTGTTAGTTGGAGACGCGGTAGAGGTTGATTTAGTATGAACTCAAAGCTTACGCGTATATGTCAACTGCAGTACACATCTTTACAACCAACATTCTATTGACGCAAAATGGCAGGATGTTTGCACATTTGCTTCGTTTCTTTTGTAAAAATACTTCTGAGACCTTAATTAAAAGCCTTCAGTGTGAAAAAGATTAGCTATGGGAAGAAAAACAGTAATCCAAGTACACTTAAATCAACCTTTATTTAAAGAAAGGAATAACCACCTATAATTGCCATTTCATACAAAAACATTGCCCAGACTATAAAAAAAAAAATGAGATTTCGCTCTGGTCCCAAATATATAAAAAGTACGCATACACCGATGTATTGTATACTATAATGTTATTATTCCCAGCACCGAGTTTAGATGTAAGTAACGCCACGCATACGTCAGGTTTTATGACTCAAGTGTGTCCGCTCGTTCAATATTAACTTCCTTCTTGTGGCTAAGAGCTCAATTTTGGAGGCAGAAATTCTTTTCCTGGCCTATTATCTATAAGTCCAACTAAGGACGGTAGTTGTGAAACCGAGCAATAACTTCTCATATTCTGAAACATCAAATTTAATATGAAATTACCTCACAGCAGTCTTCCGTATTATTTTAGGCAGCGATGTAGCGATTCAAATTCGTGAATTAATTATTGTTCGTATTCGTCGTATTGCTTGTCGGTGAAATGTAAATTTGTGCAGTTGTAGATGCAATTTAGCATAAAATCTGTGCTTCAGTTGTGTTCCTGCATCGTGCTGCATGGTACTACATCTCAAACAAAAGTGTCCATTTGTTTTTCATCATCATCAATGCTGTGTCCTAAGCTATAATTATTAATAAAGAAGTAAAGTAAAGCTAAATTTAATTTCTGACTTTGAATTTATCAGTCTTCGAGGTAATTTGTGCCGGTTGTACTTCTAATTTCAATATGCTTATCACAAGAATTCTATTTGCATTTCGATGTACCGGTCACACCCATTTAAATTTCATATTTCATTTTTTTTTTACTTTAATTTGCTACAAAAGTGTTCTTGAGACACCCCCGAATTTATTTAATTAATTTGGAAAAACCAATAATTTATAAAATTTTCCCTCGTATCTAATATTACAATTCACGTTATTATGCGGTTTCCTCATTTGTTTATCTACACGCTTTGTGTACGTGTTCCGATGTATATTTCTGTGCAAAGAAGGAAAAAACTATACATTTACATACTGTACCTAAGTAAAACAGATACCTTTCTTCGCTTTATAATACACGCGTACGTGTACGCACTGCCATACAAAGGCGTAGAGGAGATATTAAATACAAAGCAACAAAATATGCAGTAACACGATATGAAGGATCTTGAGGAGTCAACAACTGCATCCTTATTATATTCAACGGATAGTCACTTTTGCCAGGCGACTTCCCGCAAGTATTGGCTTAGTGTCGATGGTTAAAAGACAAAATCGCACGAAATCCTCAGCTTCCTCCACCATGAGGTTTCTTGCTCCAAAAATGCTATTACCATAATAATCACGTATATGGATCGAGAGAAAACCGCTCGAAATATTGAATACCTGCCACCAACGTCAATTCTCTGTTAATGTGTGGGCCGGAATTGTTGGGGATCATTTAATACCTAGATTTGCATTTTTTAAAGATGAGGCTGAATATCCTGTTGAAAATATTGACTTGAATATTGAAACTTAGAAATTGCATTGTTGCATCACTTGGGACAATTCAAAACACACCCAGTACTTTGGAACACATTCTCCAATCAATGCGGTGGAAGATAGAAACCTGCATTACTATTACTTAACTTAACCGCTAATTTATTACTAAGCATCCTTTGTTTTGAACATATGTTTAAGAACCTTTATGAGAACTTTAAAGTTCGTCGCATGTATTTAGAATTAACTCCTTTGAGCTTATCTGTCGTATAATGTTTACCATGATGTTTCGCGTCTATATGTTAATATGTTTCTGGGAAATTCATTAATCGACGTAACATACTAGAAACGGCATAAAAAATGACGTATTTATCAAGTATTTTTCATTTCGACGCCAAAACTAATATTGAAACACCAAAAACTTCCATTAATTGTACACGTCCGCTATTAATTCCGAACACGCTTCGCCCTCCTACATCTTTTTTCATTCCGTGCCGCAGCGAATCACGTTCGACCAAACGTACAATAAAATTACTTAACCGGAAAGAGTTCTCCATATCGTCGGCGTGCGAAAAAAGTGGTCGGAAATATTATGACCGGCTCCTCTCGTGGTAAATAACCGGTACTAATCCATACACGGACACGGGCGGAAACCGATTAAGTGAAACGGCTCGACTGTCAGCAGTAAAGACGCCAGAGAAGAGGGCTGCGTCCGACACGAAGACAGAAAGAGAAGAAATACATACGAGGAAGCTGCAATCGCAGCTGGGATTCTCGGTTAATCAATCCAGTTGTCTAACTGCAGATTCGATACCTTCAATCTTTATAATTGCCAAGGATTCATTGAATTCTACCAAGATTCTGTACAGTTTCTGCCGTATTCGAGACCAGCAAAGTGAATTACCGCGCGCGCCAATTAAATGTCTAGCAAGTAAATAATGCATTCGCTTGCAGCTTCTGATTAACAATAGAATAAGAAATAAGTTTACATCCACATACTACATTGCCTCATTTAGGGTAATTACATTTGACTTTGATGCTTTTTTTAAGTGTCGAAGTAGTATGCTAGAAGCCCAAATCAATTCAGGTTCATTTTCAATTGCAATTATCAACCTGCACAAACCCGGAAAATTACATATTACTTCTGGAAAATTTGGATGGGTTGATGTCTATAGTTAACCTAATACGAAGGATACCATTTAAGCTTTCACAAAACCAATGAACGAAAAGAATTTTTGGTATAAATCGCTTTATCCTTTTTCAAAATATTCTGCATTGAAATGTAAACCTTTGCATACGTTCGAACCAGTTCTCGAAATATGTTGTCCGCTCTGAAGATGATATCTTCAAAACATGAATTTTGAAGACTTCATCGATTTTCTGAAGTAATAAAATTTATTTGTTCCGCATTCGAGAAAAGCAAATCGTTAAGCGCTAAATCAGGTGAATGTGGCAATTATTTTTTTCTGATTTCATCTGACTTCTGGAAAATATATATCCATTTTAGCAAGACATTGCCTGCGACATGTCCGATACAACTCGGGAAACAAACAATCCAAATTTTCTTGGAAGTGCTTCGTGAACGAACAACTTTTGTTAGACTCGGTTCTCTAATTGTGAGAACACCTAAACAGTTGATTGTTACTTAGTTTTGAAGTTCCTGCTTTTGAGGATTTCCTTACAATAATTGAGGCGAGTCAATCACATGGCAAGGCCCAAATTGCAGTGTCAAATTACTGCTTCTGCTTAAAATGTAAAGAAATACCAGAAAAGAATGCCTAATACTAGAATTTGGCATGCATATATGTAGAAATAATTCTAACAAAGTGGGGATCCCCAATAATCTAATAATACCGATGCATTCAACGTGTTAAGCTGTATAGAAAAAAATTGTAATAGGGCGCTATTTATTACGCTGCTCTTAGAGATGCAAATATTTGTATAACTTGGTTTTGAATCTAAAACTGTGAACCTCTTTCAGTTCATTCGGTATCTTATCGTACATATTATAAGCAGCAAAGGTAAACAATCTTTCAAATAAACTGTTGCTATGAAATGGGGAAGTCACAAAAGCAAGTGGCTAAGCTATGTATATCTGTTCTAAATTTTTTGTCATAAAGGTACGCCGGCTTTTTGTATTGAACAATTTTGTAGTAATTGCATTTCCCGCCTCCGCTCCATAAAAAGCCACCCAGTGTCATTTTGGTTTATGCGAGATATGTTCAAAATGCGTTTTGTATTTTTTTATATACGGTACACTGTTACTTTATCACTAGCAGATTAGTAAAATGATGGACAGTACTTAAACTGAGAGAGTACAAAAGTCTCACACAACAGTTTTTTTAACATTACTGTCGAGAATCGGTCTACAAAGATACAGTTTTTTTTAAGTAGAGGTAAGCATTCGTGATATATGTAGAAATTTATTGCGATATCGGAAGGTATTATCGATAATATAATCAAATCCAGGTTTTTTGCTGTCTTTACAAATCCTGTCCCTCAGAATTCCGCCAGAATTACCAACACAACAAAGTTCCTAAACTTTAACTTGCGCAAGGTAAAAAAGGAAAAAAGTCCAAAGAGAACAGCTGCAAACGTCACCAATTTCGAAAGAACATGTTCAAAATCTAATAAGATGAAGGAAAGAGATCCTGTTGTTCTAGATGGCAGGTTTCTATATCGGAGGATAGTGATATAAGCCAAGAGGCAAGCAGCAGTGTGAGATAGAAGAAGAAGAGCAACTTTGGTGACGCCGTGTAAACAGAAACTTGACCGTCGATTAATGTTTTCTCTCCTTAAATGGTATTTACTGTGAGTAATTGCATCAATACCATAAGGAGCTATATTAGAAAAAGCATAAATGTACGTTACATAACCTACAAACTATCTTCTAATATGCAGTTACTACTAAATATTCCCGGAAGTTACTTTCGTTTAAAAAAGCTATCCCATTTTTTTCTTGGTTTTTATTAAGTAAGTCCCTCAGGACACAAAAGAATGCTACATGTTCGACTGTGGAGTCCCGGAAACGTCTGAGTGCATCACACTGGTCGTCTCTTTGTTATTGGTAAATCTACTTAGTACACTGAATGACCGTATTATCCTCTAATGTGCCAGAGCACTAGCGCTAGAAAAAATGAGATCCGCTGCAGTTGCAACAGTGTCCCAGGTAACTGTAACAGTAGAACACATTTTGCCGGTTAATACAAGTAAATTATCTACGTACATTGTTTGCCAATTTTCGCGCTAACATCTACACGTAATTTCCCAACAGTACACTTGCTTGCTGGTTGGATGCGTCTGCCGAACAACTCCACTGCATACCGACACAGCTTTGTATTTAGTAGCTTAGGTATTCGTAAACGAATCGTATTTGGCTGTTACGGGGATAAATGTTCAAAGCGCAATATTGTGTGCAAGAAATAAATACTTATTCTATAAAATTGTTATAAAAAAGCCTTATTAAAAATGTTTAAGTTACCAATAATTAATAATTATTACATGTTGCATAGCAATCTTTCCAATCGGTCTTACAACGCAGACGTGAGAAATTGTCAGTTCTTATCTAATTTACTGTTGCTGTTGTCTTTTTCTTGATTAAATTACATGAAAGGAATAGTAAAAAAAAAATAATTTCACTCCAACAACAGAAAAGTACAGTTGCCTCTTAATACTGTATAGTGAAGAAGTTTTCCAAGATTACCTAACTTCAGTAAAGTATGTGAGTGATATAGTATACCATATACAGTGTCCTGGGGAAAGTGTGCGTCATATAGGGTTTTTTTTTATTTCCTTAACTTTAAAGCAACTGTGTTTGTAGTTTGTCTGTTTGCATTATTAGAAATAAAAAAAATGTTCCAAAATATTTATCCCATCGTATTCCCATGAATACGTAAACATCATTTAAAAATTTCAATTGTCCAAAAATGTCATTATTTAGCCAAGTATGAACAAATATCGTGAGGAGAAGTTATTCGCATCTACCTACTTCTGTAATTCACAAATGTAAGCTTTTGTTTTTTCTTACATTTCATTAAAAATTTGCACTGTAGATACATTTAAATAAAAGAAATCAAAACAGTTCATTTAATTTAAGTGTGAATTGTAAGAATAGAAAATAACATTTACTAACTTTTAAGTTTCTAAGGAAGGGAAGGTTTTATCGGAAAAAGATTTCTTGAAGCAAGATGTCTTCCAATCATAAAAAATTGAATTATCTACCATAAAGTAATATTAATGTAGCCCTTTCTATTGATAATATAAGCGAAACGAAAATGCCAGATACCGAATAATAACTAAAAATAATTCGAATTCCACAAATATTAGATCAAATTTCTTTGTATGTTGTTTTATTTCCTGCTCATGACGAATTTTTACGTAAGAAGAAATTTTTTGCATTTTCAACATTCTCTTGTATAGCTACTGCATTGCACTGTATACCGGTGGTGGCGTAGATATCGCTTATACACATTTGGTACATAATATTGCGAATTAGCGGTAGAGATATGTACGATATCACAATGTTCCCTCATAAACTCCTAGCAGATCATGATGTCTTACAGAGTTACTGGCCAATTAATCTGTTGTCACATCTATCCAAACTAACAGAGGCTATGATCTTCAATAGTTTTGTATAAAAAATCACAAGATTGAAGATAGCTATCATTAACACCACGTGTTGTTCAGCCAAGCCCTATCAATATCTGGCCGGGTAGAGACGTTCTGCACCCAGCGATAATCCCAAGGGAGCAATAATATTACTCGTCTTGGCTACGATCCTAAAGTTCATCTTTAATGTAACATTTTCCTACAAACATATTTCGAATAGATTCTAGCGTTTAACAAACTAAACGCCAGATTACACTGAATCATCATTGTACCTTAATCAAATTGTTCGTATTTTGTGGTTTGTGCGTGTATTATGGTTTGCACTTTACACATGCGGTTTACAATGTGTTTGCGAGCAACACGTTTAATTTGATTTTACATTAACACTTACAAACATTTAATTTTTACGCCGTCGCAAGTCAAATCCGGATAATCCTTAATGAACCTATTCAATGTCTTTAATGATAGCTGTTTTCTCGATCTACGTACCTTCTACATTATTAAAAACAGAATACAGAGTACTTCGCTGCTACTATTACGTACGCTCCATGTGGCAGCAAACTAAATACTGACTAGTTGTTCGCATGCGACAGTCCATTCGTTAGCTGCGCCGATGGTGCGCACCCGAATTTGCCTGGTCTAATCATCATATTTAAGTTGCCGAAAAGGTGTTTAGGTGATACTGCCGGACCTGTGACCGTAACAATTATTTTTCTAATTAAAGTACCATTTGAATTAGACCAAGTGGTAGCCACATCCACCAAGCAATTTGGTTTTATACGGGGCTCCTAAAGGATAAAAAACGATGAAAAATCCATCACCTTTAAAGAAAATATTAATGCTTTTTGAATTGAGACATTGTTACTCTGCACTTTTAATGCTAGAAATTGAATTTTTCTGTGCGTGACTCCAGATTTTTATGTATTTACTTCCAGAATTAATTTACATTAGTTCTTATAAATCAATTTAATATTATCCATATCAAATAATGAAATTTAAATTTACGAATTTAACGTAAACCACCTAGGCCCGCCACACTTCTTCTGATTACAATATGAAATATTATTGATCGAATACTGCTGGAAGTATTGTACTAGACTAAAAACCAGAACTTGAACGAAGTTTTGCCTCTTAATATTATAAATTAAACAAACTCAAACACCGCGTATGAATTTGATGTATATTATATGGTTTATTGATTTAACTACGCAGCAGGTGAATTGCTCAAATTTTCCTCATAACGTATTAAATTCGGTGCCATAAATACCATAAGGTGTTAATTATAACAAGCCAACATTGCCAAAATGGTTGAATAATTAATAAGTCGTGTTGGAAACGTAATTTACGCACCCCACTACTCCAAAATGCTATATTAATGGATAGGAAATTTATTAAGATATCATGAAAGCATGAATTATGGGTACAATGCATTGCCTAGCATATATTAATGCGCGAACGTAGACGATGACAAATTATCTTGCGGGAGAATTTTTCGAATATTCATCATTAAGAGCCTACTTAAGATCAATAACGCTGTGCTCGAATCGGAAACTTTTTTTTTCCGTCAAACGTAACACCTCGGGGAAAAATCTAATCCGAGTTCGCTGGTACTCACAATAGTACTTAAGTTTTCTAGGTTACCTCTTGTTTTCGAGAAATTTGAAAGTCAAATATGTAGGCTAAATAAACCCAAAAAATTTTATTTTTCTCGTTTGTTGACCATCTATTGAATCCAAATAGACGGAAATCGATCGAATAAGCATCGTTATGACAAACGTACAGCGAGTGGAAACTATTTTAAAAAATGAAATCGATTTAGTCGATTTTATGGTGATTTTTCATTATTTTACCGCAAAAATTCACAATTTTTAATTTTCTTTTCAATTTCCATTTGTATTTTTAACATTTAGAGGATTCATATCCTATTTGTCTGGAGCGAAATATGTTCAATTGCCGCTGCCGCATTCGGATGAAATTCCCGTTTCGGAAAGACCAGGCCTAAAATTTAAAAAAAAACATTCCGATTGCACTGAGTACCTATACAAAAGAGACATAGTGAAATATAATGACCATATGTGGAAAATTTGTGTTGTATTAGAATTGGCGACTCTTTTAAGAGGTACGCAAATGGGTTATAACCCGTAAAGCACGTATTTTTGTGCTTTATACAACGAACGGAACTAGTCTTTACGAGAGGAAGTTAGATTGCGAGCAGCTAATATTATTGAAACTCCATTTGTGCTAATCCAAAAAGTATTGCTACCACTGCTGCATGTAAAAGATTTCACAAAACAGCTTAATCCAGAAGGAAATGCATTCAACGAATGGGTCGCATTTTTTGGGTGTTGATCAACTGAAACTTCATTTCGTATTATGCTTACTTTACAGAAATACTTAACGGATGTGACATTCGTTGCTTGATGAGGGACGAACCGTTTGAGGATGCACTTAGTGATGCAGAGCTCGTGGCATGGGATTGTGTGAGAGCGGTTATTGAAATCGTTCTCGGAATTCATCGATCTAAAAATTGGCGAATAGTAAATGAACACATGTTTTTTACCTCTTAAATGTGCGTCATTCAAAAATCATTTTTTGCATTGAACAGTCACCAGCTGAATCCGATTAGCATAGCGAGCGTTTTTATCAAGTGACGGCAAGGCGCCAGCATTAGTACAGCGACAAAGAATTACATGCTCTTTTGGGGTGACAAATGTTGGAATTTCCAAGAGGAAGAATGAAAATTGAAAAAATTAAGAGAAATAGTGATTCTTTGCGATAAAGTCATGGTGAATCTCATCATTCAGCGTACTCGAATTAAGTGTTCCCTGCCAGGTGCCCTGCTTGACAAATTTTGTAATTCGCACAGTGTAATCAATCACCTTTTTTTATTATTAACGAAATTCGATATTTGGCTTTCTCAATTTTTGCTTACTTCATTCAATATTTTCATAGCATTCTTTCTTTTCTGTTAATTACAATAATTAGTAACAATTTTTGTTTGTCGATTTGTTCTTTCAAAAACCAAGTAAAGCTCACTATTCTTAAGCATTTCTTGTCTATTCCTCCAAAGTACATACAAGTGATTTGCCTATTTCAAATATCATTTATCTCGAACTACATTTTTAAATACAGATTCCATTTTCTGATTCTCTCAAGTACGTTGACACTCAACAATGGCAAAGGTGTGCAATGGTCTACGTCCGCATGGTATACATTTATGCTCTGTCAATATCCGCCATAATATAGGCTGTTCTTATCCAAATCCTTGTATATACATGAAAACACACGCTACCGCATCTAATTCAATGTTTCCATTTAGAATAAAATTTTTCTTTTGTTAAGCACCGTTTCATTGCTTCGAAGTTTGTGGTAATTTTGTAATTTTTTGTAATTTGCATTTATACTAATGTGTATTTTGGTTTAATTAGCGAGTAAGGCTAACATTCCCTGAATACTTATAGCTAAAATATCTCACAAGCGATGACCCCAAACCCGAAAATTTAAAAAATTTGGGAATTGAGAAATTTGGAAATTTCTCGCTCTATCTATGCATATAATTCGGTACTGGTAAAAGATAGAGCAAAAGTTTTCAAGCAATAACTGTTTGTTGTAAAGAGTTTTATGATGCAGTAATGCCTTGACAGTTATTTAATGTTTGGCAATTGATTGATGATAATATACAGAGTATTCCATTAAGAAAAAATTATTTTTAACTGGTCTTGAACACTCGGCATGCAACCTTCTGTCTTAATTTTTACAATCTATTCAGAAAATACCCAACTTTGATAATTTGGCTGAACTGTAGCACTAAAAACAAGGAAGATAACAACTTATCTTGAAACAGACTGTATACACTATGTAATTAGAAGAGATCTCGTATTTCTGGATTTATAATTAGCATCATAGTCTACAATCATACCCTTCAATTCTCTTTGTATTATATCGAAATACCAGAACTATTATCAGATACGTTAATGATACTTATTAGCATTTACTTCTTCGCTGACTCACTACACGAACTTACATCTAGGAAAGACGAAGAGTAAAAAAGTGGTCCACCGGAAACTTCGGAGAACTTTTTTTTTTTCTTCGACCGAGGGTGAAGTTCTTCCTGTTTCAAAATTTAAAAATTAATTACCGAACTCATAAAAAATATTGACTCGAAATACCTAGCGAAAAAATTCAATTAATCGTCGAGTGTCTCAGGAGCATTCAATCCTTAACACCGCTATTCTCGCCGCCAGTAACTTCGCCATCAATCGCCGGATACACAACGATCGACTTGGGAAGCCTTTCCAACAGCGAGATAGAAAAGAATTTCAACAGGAAAGGTCCCTTAGACAATTCTATCGGAAAAGGTAAAGCTGAGGTTACATATTTCACGCTGAATTTTAAAGAATGGAGCGCTAGTGTTTGTTGTTAACTTATTGTTACGAAAGTATTTACTCTAATATGTTACATATACATATTTGTATATTACTGCTTATAATACTACTGACTATAACATTAACTCTCGCATATTAAATTTATAATTCGTGCCTTGTAATGACAACCGTGGTTTTTCGTAAAATTTTCGACTATAAAATTTAGAGCTATTGCAGACTATTAAGTTTAGCATTAATTAATAGTTTAATCGAATTGAACGAAGAAAACGATTTTAATTTTCAATTACAAAAGGATTACAGGAACATAAAATTCGAGTTCTCGTTTATAAACACAAGCTTGGGACAGGACATTAAACACATTATCACAACGTAAAACTTCTTCGTAAGAGTCAAAAAAGTCATTAATTGAATTTTTAAGAAATTCTTGAACTAGAAAAACATGAAATGAACACAATTCTTTTTTGGGTTTCCCCAGCGGCCTCTGGTCTCACTCTTCTTGTTCTCTGCACTAGGCAAATTTATCTCCAGCCAACGATAATTCCAGAAAAATTCCAATGTTACTCGGTCTATTTTCTTCACGTTCTAAATGCTCCTTTTTAATGTAATTACATAACATTCTGCAGAGAATAAATGTAATTCCGGGTTTATCATAACTTTGCAAATTAAATATTACTTGGTAAAAAGTTGTCAAGTTTAGTAGTAAATGTCTACTTTATACAATTGCCGATGCTCGCTAATGTAAAATAGTTAGACATTAGATTGCGAACTAATATGGCATATCACAAGCTGTAATATGATAATTTCAAAGAAAAAAATTTTGGTTGGCTGAAAATTTAGTTGTAAGAATTTATTTTTTACTGCCATCGAAGTCTCGATTTTATATTTTAGAATTCACGTAAATTCTACATCTTAAAAATTACCTCTCCATTGCTGAAAGATTTTATTTTATAACATTACAAAATTTTCAAGCACTATAACTTGCAGATTTATACTAGTGCACATGCTGCGTTATCTTTTAACAGCGCTTGAAGACGTTGCCACTATACGGCTAAAGCGATGGGCGGAGATTAAATAAAACATTTTTTCTCTCAATTTTTGATTCAAAAAGCGCACATTCAAATTTAATGGCAGATTTAATCCGCGAGAACAAAAATATCTCCACCGTTAGAATACTAATACAAAAATTATACAATGGAAACAGATAATTTGAATAAAGATATAAAGGATGAAATGGGAAGGAGGCTGGTGGATGGTCTAAAAAAAGGATGGAGAAAAATAGGCAGTTGCCGTAGCGAGAGCAAGGGCAAGGGTGCCAGATAGGGAAAGAATTTCGATATCGAGAATGGTTGATTTGAGGACGACGGCCGTTTCCAGTTCTGTTGGCTCGCGGGTGGCCTCCCCGCAATGATTTTCCGGGAGTAAAACGAAGAAGGGAAGTAAATAAAGCGCTTTTCAATTATAATAGATGGCCTGTCACGAAAAAATGAACCGCATTCGCTTGGCTCTCTTAAAAACAGATTGTAATTCTTTTTTGCTTTTAGGAAAAACTCTATGTGGTAAAACAAATAATCATTTCCTATTATTCTTCTGCAACATTTATCTTACGTCCCCCAGCGTTAAACTTGCAAAGCAGGCAATAAAAGCAATAGGAGCAGCTTAATTTTATGAAGTTATACTCTACCTAAATAGAGATACAATAAATGTTTTAAGAGATTTCAACAATAGTTGTCACAAGTTCTAACAAAGTAATAATCATGTACAAAAGTGGATATATTCTACATTATGTGGAATATTCAATCGATTAAGTTTATCATTAATACTGTACTGTCTTTATCCAATTATAACTTTCTAGCCATGTATCACTATGAACCTTATCTATTTATGTAACAACCCAGGTGTACATGGCACAACTTTTTTGCCATTATTATTATTATTATTCTGCGGTGAATACTGTTAATTTGTAACAATCAGACAAATCGTTTTCTAACTTGAATAAATTAATGTTTCACAGTCGGTTAGGTTCGGAATTGTGCCTTAGTTTAAATTAAAAGGAACAACAAATAATTACGTTTTACGAAAATTTAATTAACAGGCGTAAAACTAACTTAAATCCTTGACGTTACAGGAACTCCCTATGGTAATGCGACAACCGAAAAATGTAGACATTTCCCCCGTAATTTGACGATTTATTATGAAGTGATATTTAATTGTGGTAAGGATACAGTTGAACATTTTTGTGAGAAAACATTAGATTAGAACCTAAACCACAAGTACATAGAGGAAATGGAAAGAAGAAGAGTTATTTAGCTGTGTCACCCTGATTATCATCGGTTAGAGATATGTATAAGTAATGAAACGTCATCCACAAGGAGAAGGGGACCCGAAGGTATGCAAGCCATCGAAAAACGGGGTAGAAACTTGGTTAAACGTAATTAAAGGCCATACCATACAGCACCACCTTCTACGTTTTAATTTGGTGATATTATAAGTCGTATATGAATAATTATTTACAAAAAAAATGCAATTTGTTACCTAATTGCCTGAATCTGTTAACAGAACAATGAACAAAAAACGAAAATGCTCTCATCGAACCTCCTAGTTATTGTAGCGCTAACCGAGAGTATATCATACTCGAGAATATACCATTAAATCTCTCTCGAATTTGTATCATCCCAATTTATGCTATAAATTTGAGAAGCTACTTTTATCCCAGGATAATGATACCGATATTCAGACAATACGTCTCCCCTGAAAAAAAATCTTAAAGAAACGTGAACATTAAAATAGACTTTGTTGCATGAAATAAGGTCTTGATTAGAATAAGAACCTTCGTAAGCACTACATTATAACTTGAACTCATACCATTTAAACTCTCCGCCAGAAAAAGCTGTGTGTTTGACAGAGATAGTTTTCATTTATTTACGTGCTAAGTTGTTACCCCTAATATTGAGTTGAAATATATACGGATGTGAAATTGTTGGTAATTTCCCATTTGCCAGTGGACAGCTAATTGTTTTTAGCAATTGTTTTGGTAATTAAAAAAACAATTCCTCTATAACAATGTTGGTTGTACGGAGAAAGACACAGTTTCCGTATATGTTGGTATTTGAACGCATATTATTGGCCTACTCGAAGAGATACCTTACCCAAAAATTGGAGGAATTGCCATCTCAACATGGGATAGACATCACCAGAGGTTTGAAGCAAAGATATAGCTACGTTCATTTTGGCTTACGTCCGCATGGTCCAAATTAGCGTCTGTCTTGAAGGCAACATGTACGTTACAGCTAGTGACGCATTTAGATCTTATTATGGTCTAATGAGAAGTAAGTGTAAGAAGGTCGCAGTGATAAATAACTATATATATATAACTTATTGTTATTTAGCACCAGTAAGATCGGTGTAACGCCACGGGTTACGTATAATACCTTTTCGCAACAATGATAGCAAGAATGGCAAACAACACAGAAGTATCGGCACACTCCGCACCATACAAGTTTAGTTAATCAATCTAGGATAGCTGTTTCGAGGATCCGCGTATTAATGTTAACAGTTGTTGGCAAAAACAAATGATGTTTTTTTCTGTTTAGGTGAAGTTCTAGCTCAAAAGTAATGTTTTACTCCAAGAAATTTTTATCTGTGTACCTGGAGGCGATTTGTATATAACTGACCAAATCCTACAAAGAGTTGTACATCAATTTGTAATAAGAAATGCTACTACAGCAATAATGATTTTCTAAAGGTCACTGCTTGCTAATTCTTCAAATTGCACTTCCATTATCCATATGATATTTCCAATCAGACCAAACTTTTAGTTAAGTGCATCATCAGAAATACCTAACAGTTATCGATAAATTACTTTAATATTTATCTGTGTATTAAGTACAAAGTATAAAGGACAAAACCGACGTCAACCTGATGCTAAAGTCCCCGTAAAACCGAGATGGATTAATAATTTAACTGCTACCTTTTTATGGCGCTCTACCTTTCGCTAGAAACAATGTCGCCTCGATTATAACAACGTCTGAAGCGTTAAAACTTAACGGCCGTTTTTATTATGATTAAGGAAAGAATATCTAAAATATTTGAATATCGAGCGGGCATTTTATAGATTCGCAAAATTTTCAGAACGAAGCGACGAACGTTGGTCATAAAGGAAATTTACGACTGCCAAGTCCACCATCACTCACATATTTTTCCGCATACCGTACACCGTTCAAACTTTATCCGTATTGTTATATTTCCTAACCGCGTAATAGTCCAGTTTGGATTCGGCCAATTACAATTGGTATATAAATGGGAAAAGGGATATATGTGCAAAAGTAGAAGCTTTGGGAAATAGCAGATAAGTATAACAACCCGCTTACTATTAAAAGTCTTTCCTCTTGCGCAATAAAATATTTGGCTTTGATTTATACCTAATTTGTCCAAAGGTGCAGGTTGAAACTTTTTAATCGTGCCCGATATCGTTCACGTGTTGTACTACGCTTGACAATTCAATTCTCCCATAGCGGTAATGTGCTAGTTTCGTTTGAATTTAAGGACATCTCATTTGCCCAATATAGATTTCACCACAGTCTACACATACAATTTTGTAAATTCTCGACCACTCCTTCGTATCCATCGAATTCTTCTAAGTGTGTTTTATGAAGTAAAACATTCCTTGTTCCCTAAAAATTTATACCTTTCGAAATCCTGTGAGGAGGAGATTTTCCAAATTTCTTACCGCTAGTTTCTTCCGGGTTTAAAAGATCATGGATTTTCGAAGGAAGAAAAACGTTTTTTTCCGTCAAAGAACCCTCGACCTTTGGGAATAAACAGAGCGCATCATTGAAATATTTAATTTTACATTTGCGAGAAGTTTCATCTTTCTTCCTAATTTTTGTGTGCTAGCGCTCTCTCTACTAGTCATATACAATCGGCATTTAAGCGATAAGGAGTGATAAACACGACATAGGACGGTATATCTCGTACCAATTGTCGGAAAACAGATGAAAGATCGTACGAAATCCGAAGAGCGCTATCAAGATTGACGAATATAGAAGTCAAGTTGCCCAAACAAAATAAATTTCTTTTGATGTTTGTCGTATTCTCGAGTTGCTATATCCTGACTTTTTTCGTCCTTATTATTTCTCCGGAGTTTTTGGTGCGCCGTTTTGTTGCTTTGTTCCTCAATCTTATTCATTGGTAATATCGGGAAGACCTTTGAATATTTAGAAAACTCGATACAAAACTCTTCGTTATTAAACTGTGAATGGGTCGGGATCGAACGTGAGAGTAATTAGTGTCCTCGAAATTTTCTTATCTGTATTGTTCGAATATAAAAGGTTTTTGATGAATGCTGTATGTTAATAGAAAAACATTATATTATATATTTAATAAAATATAAATTTTTAAACATGTTTTAAACCTCAATCATACTTTACGGCATTTTTTTAAAACAGATATTTTAAAATAGGTACATTAAAAGTTTTTTGATAATAACTATAGTTTTTCTTTTACAATACAGAGACAGGTTACAGTTACCTCAGAGAATCATTTCGGAGTTAAAAGCATTATCATAATTCCTTTAATGGTTTAGTGCTTCAGAGGGTCTGCGCCTGACTGGGCATAGTTAGTCGGTGTGTTTTCGAGTCCAGCTAAAATCCAATTTTCTTAGTATATCCGATATACTCCCGAGTCATCATTCGCAGTTGGAGTGCTTCATCCTTTATGGCAATGGGGCGATAGTAACAAAGCCATAGAACATGCTACACGCAGAATTTATAGTCACAAAAAGGGCTTATGGCAAGCTTCAGAAAGCTTATATACCCCGTTGGGCCGTTAGCGCACACAAAGGAACTTTATTATTTACTTTTTCCGTATTCGCGAATATTTATGGAGTTTACGCAGACATATCATTACTAGTCATGTGCAAAGTCGACGCTTTCGAGTATCAAATACATATCGAGATCGATTTAGAAAATATTCTTTACTTTGTGCTCCATATTGTTTATAGCTGTACTACTTGTTTTTGTAAGCTCAATTTATGTGGTCGTCTACAACCCAAAACGCATTGAACGCAAACAAATCCAACCATTATTCTAGTCATAAGTTCTTAATAGTATCGGTGTCGAAGTTAGTAGCCAGTATTAGTAGTAGTATATAGTATAGTATATAGTAGTAGCATAAGTATTATTCATTGCTTTTTTTATCGATACTTGATATTTTCTATACTTGCAAATAACGAATACAAAAACAATAAATGAATACATTCTGTGCATGTTTAATCATCATGAATTTTGGTACTTAATTGTTAATCAAAATTACTCAGGAATTGGTATTTAGGAATAAATTAGTTAAAAAAAAAAATTCTTAGCTAATAAGAACAAAAATTAAAAATAATTAAATTCTAAAGGGGTGACATTTTATAATCTGATACAGATTATTCTCGTTAATAATTTAACAAACGAGTCGGACAGAATAAAGAAAACATTAATAAAAGTCCTAGAATTTAGTAATAAAAGAAGTTAAGCTGCATATACCCTACACGTTAGAATTTATGACTAAAATTTGTTTGCAGTTCACATAAAATTTCAGTCCCCAACCAAGTTTAATGGATAGAATCGCTTTATCCTTTGAACCGGTTATCCACATGTCTCGACCCTGAAATATGTAGAAGTAGAAAGGCATTTCGGGGTGGATAGGATCAAAGACATTATTCCAAGATTTCTAGTTACCGTAGTGGCGACGGACCCTTTCTCCAAGACGAAGTTAAATCGCCATCGTAAGGTTATTAAAAGAGAACTAAAATTTATTCGTTGAAAGCTCTTAGAGATTAATTGAATAGTAGCAAACGCTAGAGAACGAAGGACTTGGAAGATTTCGTATAAAAAGCCGAAATTATACTAAGTAACCTATTAAAAAAACGTTAAAATTTCATTATACTAAACTAATTAATCATTTTTCAGAAGTGCTAGTTCTACACGAACTAAATTATGCCCGGTACGTATTTCTTAAAAATACTTATTGGCCTTATACGATTTAGAAAAAGCCTTATAATGAAAAATAGCTAAAGTGAACTGTTACAGCCATAAAAACAGTAGTAGTACGCTTCAACATTGTATAAAGCAAAAATCCTTACGCTTCCAAGATAGTTCTACTGTACGCCTACTTACTACATAACATAGAATCCTGAAAACATAAAAAAAAACTTTACTAAGTACTATTTCCAGGAATTACCGATCTCTAAATTTGCGATAAACACTTCCGCAAGTTTACATATGCTAACTACTACGTCGTAAGGCAAGCGTTTAGTTAATCCAACTTCTCACCAGGTATCTTACTATGTAATAACAAGAACGCACATCAAATATGTCAAAAAAGAAGAGCATTCAATACTTTGGAAACGTGCAAAAGTGAGATAAATTTCCTTCTCAGACTTACAAGAAAACAAATAAATCAAGCTTTTAATTTTGTATATAGCATTGTAATTATTAAAAACAGTTAGTTCGACTAAACTTGCTGACAGGATTTGCTAAACCTGCGAAAGGACTATCATTAATAGTCTTCAAATGGTCATACGAAAGAAATATTTATGGAATGGTGTTGGTACGATACTTCTTTCCGAATGGTTCCAAATGGCATAAACCACAAACAATGTGATGTGGAGATTTATATTACAGAAGCATACATAGTTTGGACAAAACTAGGCTGAGAACCGAACTCCCTGAACTTAATACCATCGAAGATATATGAAGCATTTTATACAGTTTTATAAAAGTGGTTGTCAGACCAAATTATTCAATAATTGAAATAACTATGCATACACTGAAATAACTAACTGTACTTTATTTTGACGTAAAAGCATTATTTTTCAAGCCCAATCCAGAATATGCTTAATTTGTCATTCAAAATATATAACTTATTTAGAGAACCAAAAAAGATGTTTCGCTTACGGTTAGGTGTGTTAAATAGAATTCTTATTTTTAGAAGATTCACGGACGATGGATGCCATTAAGATAGCAATCCAAATTTTACTGGATCTATTGTTTTGTTCTCTATTATAACTATCAAGTTTGCCACACTAGTTGCTAATAACTCGATATAAATATAGCTAAATGTATTTTTTTTTCAAGTAAAATGCCCTAAGAGGTCGTTCAATATATATACATACTTTTCTATTTGCGTACACTATTTTCATAAAACTCCATTTCACGGCGAACTTGATAGCATATTAAACATTGAGTCATGTAGTTTACTCTTCCAGAAAATTGATATACCTGCGCATATTTGGATATTTACATTCTACGGCCAAAATCTATTCGTAATGGATGATTACGATGCAGGAGATATAGGAATACTTGAAGTAAGCACCTAGGGGGATAAATAAGAGTAGGCAGGTGGAGCCGTTGCAAAATTACACCCTTCCCAGTCATATTTCCAAACGCTACGTGCATCAATTATACGGCCGTCAGGTTCAGCAACCTGTACGGTCTGAAATTCTCAGCAGGATTCACCTTAGCAGGCAGCAGGAAAGTAGTGTGTAGCAGGAACATTAGAAATGTTCACGTGAGCGCGAATGAAATATACCGTATGAATAATTTAAAGCGTGGCAGAGGAAATGAAGACGCCTGCAGGAAAAAGCCCGCGGGTTTGCCAGGCTGATAGCAGGAATTACACGGATTATCCAGCCACAGTTTGCTACATTTAAATATTTTTACATTGCTACGATATTAAATGTTCCTTTTTGTTTCTCTTGTGTGATACGCATTATTTATGTTGCTTCTCCTTTTTTTCAGAAGACAGGATGTTCCTTCCTTTAATCTTTAGATTTGCTTCAACGGACAGCTCTTAATCAACCTTATGATAATTTCTATTTTATTAATTTTGAAAGGCTCTATATCGCAAAATAATTATTATCATGTTATCTCAGAATGAAGAAGTAAATATGTTTTTCGTATTTTTAACATAAATAAGAGTTCTACAATTTAATAGATTGTATATATGGTTGTGTAGAAATGAATTAAGTATGAATATCAATAAGAGTAGGTACATGTTTCTTGGAAGTAGATACAAATTAAATTCCTTGGCAACATTAGAAAAAGCTTCATATACAAAGCATTGCAATAGATAAAAACTTAGAATTTAAAGACCATTTGAGATATGATAAACTTTTATACATAAAATCAAATTTAGGGCTGCAACTGCTTATTTAATAAATAAACAAACAAAATTTGTAAATAGTCTAAGAATATAGAATTCACTGACAAACACAAGTAAGGAGTGCAATGAGATTAATATGTTTGCCATTAGTTTATCGGCACATTAAATTATAATTTAAAGTAGATATGAGTATGCATGTAAATAGCAAATGCTAAATAATACTTACTTTTCCTATTACCAATAAGTACACAATGACTTTTTACAAAAGTTTTCAATAGTGAAACATTTGGGGGCTGACGTATCTAATAATTATTAATGTTAGATCAGCGATTTGTCGACAAATTTTAGTAGTTTTTTAAGCAACAACAAATTTAATGACAATTAGTTGTTTTTTGTTAAAAAAATGAATTATATATTAGGCAATGAATAAGGAAATTTTAACCGCAACACGCGATTCAAATTTTTTTCTATGTAAGTTTGGGTTAAATTTTACGTACGATCCACCAAAATAGAAATTATACAGATCATAGACAACTGTTTGATTTTCAATGTGTGCTAATTTTTTTTGGTTCTTTTCTTTTACATTGAAGTCTTGCGTTAAGCTTCATACAATAGACAATAATACCCGTGCACTCTGTTTATTCAGCAAACTCATTTAAGTTTCACTTCCGCATCTTCAATTTATCTTTTGCGTCTGCTTATCTATATACTGTGGTACTTTTGAAATCTTGCCTCCAGCTTTTCTCCATTCGTTCGTCGATGTCATCGCTTAAAAGACGAAGCCTTGGCTTTGAGAAAAACATGAACATCCCATCTCGTTTATATCGTTAGTCTAAATTAGTTAACCGGTAGACTCGATACACAAGGTATGGTAGATTTTCGTACAGTGTTACACGGTTACACGGGATTAAATTCATTGTTTGTGTTTCGCCTTTTCGATGTAGGTTAGCCTATGTCCATGTAGATTTTCCCCTTTGAATCCGGAATTAGTTATAATAGTACAACTTTTGATAGGTTGTTTGCTACAATCTTACCTGATGCTTGTTTTATTTCATTTAAAACACTATGTCGGCAAATAATGGTTGGATATTATTTTCACTAAAACTAACAATGGATTAATAATCAAAGGATTATGTGCTCAAGCGGAAGAATCAGGTACAACTAACTAGAAAAGGATGTTGGTAAACTTCATTAATTAAAAATATATATACAAAAATCGTCTATATATCAATTTTACCGTATATTTAAGATGATTCTACCACCGACAACGGGTGTCAGGAGTGGTTTACTTACTACCCCATCTAAGAAATTCATATCTCGGGTCGTCCAAGACATATCACATACAGACTCGACATACACATAACATATTTTAATACGATTCTTTCACCGGAACACTATTGACTTGCAAAGGGTTCCAGGGGTAGTTTACCTACTACCCTTATACAAAGAATTTATAATTTCAAAATTTCCTTTAAAGTTACTGAATCAACTATACAGTTATACTTATGAATATTAACTTGATTCTATAATACAGACGGTATCGCTGGTAATATCACCACATGGTACGTGTAATAATTAACCTTTTCCTTCAAAAAAGCAGTTGCGATACGAATATGAGAACTTGTACAATTTGGAGATGCGGTAGAAAGCAGTATTTAAGATTTTTGTGTAAAAAAAACTAATAATAATTTCCCTATTTCTACGACCCAAAGTTATTTGGCCAAAAGAAGGAATTTTCTAATAGGAATCCACAATTTGAATTTCTGGTGTTTTACTCTAAATCCTTGAGGACTTTTCAGCGCAATACAAAGGCTTCAATTACATGTTTCTAAGTAAAATCGGACTCGATAATCGATTCCCACTACCCCCATTTACCTATCTCGCTTATTTTTAGAATTACACCCCGAAAAAGGCTAAAGATAGGGATTAAAGTTTCGCAACATTCTAATCTTACAGCTCGCCTACCGTAAAAGATAGAAAATCGGGGTAACTTTTAACGAATCCAGCGCATCGAAATCTATAATTGGAATTGCTGGAAATTCGGACGATTTGATGATTTCAAAAATGTTTTAAAATATAAAATGGTTCCTTCCGCAGGTTGACCTGTTGATTACAGGGATTACGACCATTTTGCGGTATAAATATCGTTCCAGAAACATCATAAATCTATTGCAAAATTATTTACAACCCCTTCGAATTCTACTCAAAAGAAATTAGCACAAAATTTATCAATCAAAATTTCCTTTAAAGTTGCTGAATCAACATGATGAATATCAATTTAGTTCTATAATACAGACGGTATCGCTGATCATATCACCACATGGTACGTGTAATAATTAAAACTTTCTTTCAAGAAAGGAGTTGCAAAACGAATATGAGCACTTGTACAATTTGGAGGTACGGTAGAAATACGTCTTATGCATTACTAAAGTATTTCTTTGAGATATATAAGAGAAAAGAAAATTTTGGCAACGTTTGGTTTCCGAATTACATGGAATTAAAAACCATAAGTCGGGCGCAAATTATTTTTAATTTAAAAAAAAATTAAGATTTTTTTAATTGAAAATAACACTCATATTTTCTTATTTTGAATAAACATATTTAAGTTTTTGAAAAATATGGCCATAGTTGGTATTCTTCCTTCAATCATGATAATCCTATAATTGAAGTTTTTATAAAATGTTTCTTATCTGTTTGATAGTAAGTTATCAAAGCAACGTTCGTCGAATAAAATGGAACTATTTCAATTATTTTCATCTTAATTTTCCTTCGCACATGTTTTCGTATGTCTTTTTAAGAATCTAACAACTTTGTGAATATAAATCGAATTTCAGTCACATTTTATATGTGCTCTAAATTATAATGTGGTACATCATAAAATGTACTTTTCAAATAGCCCCGAAAAAAACAAAAAATAGGAATCCGTTTAAACAATTTGAACCCGGCATAACCATTTAATATTTTTTAAGTACCACGTTAAAAAAATTATCAAAATTGTATTTGTATTGCAAACCTAAATCAATGCTGACATACATTAGCTGCTATTTTATCTTCATAAATAATTGATAATATTTAGGTTCCAAATCTTTCACTAGCTTAGTTCTGTTATCCTGACATTTAGTACTTGTGTAACATTTCCTAGGATTACTGTAAAATTTAAACATTTATACATACTTACGTCTTACGTCCTATAATTCATTTTCTTAAACTCCCTCACAAACTACAAAGTTAAAGTAAGAAGATAAATAAGTAATGGTTAAGAAAGAATTATTTTCTAAGTATATATGTATGTGTACACATATGCACGCGCGCACATATCACAAATATCAAATAATATGCCAGGTTATCCGCCTTCTTGTCTCTTAACCAGCTCGGCTTCTTTCTTTTATATCCTCACCATTTGCATACTCGGTTATAGCATAATAGTTTTATTGCTAGTATTGCCCATGAACTAAAACTGAAGCAATTATTGAAACAGTCTCCTCACAATTTCGTAATTTTTTAAACCACAGCACCGCTAAAATACGTTTATGATAAAATTTCGTTGCAGATCTTAAAATTGTCGAATGCAATCATACTGTTCCTGCAGTTAGTCTCTCAATTACATTTTTTGCGTGATATTTAACCAGTTCACATCTTCCTGCCGCAAACCCTCAAACAAAGAATTCTACCGTCCATTACCCAACTGCAATTATAGTCCCATTAAGAGCAATTTATACAATAGAATAATTACGGAAGTTGGTGGAAGAAAGAAAATTCTAAAGTTTTCTTTAATACTCTTTCATATCTGTTACTATTTGTCATTGGAACTTCCAACTACTCCTAAATATCTTCAAAATTTAAGTAGCTCTCCCGTTGTTTAACCTAACTCCCCAGATAAAAGTTTTATTTTATTATAGACCGAAACTTCTTCCGCTTCCTAGGAAGGCAAACTTGTTATTAATGTGGAACTTGCGGATAATTTATGTCCGCTATATTTAACGATTATTTTACACTCACGCATTCCCGTAAAGATTTAATTAAATTATAATACTATTCCGCTTCACGTCCAGTTCACAGGTTATTTAACTGAATTCCTACAAAAAATACACATTGATGGTTACAGTTTTCCTGAAAAAAAAAAAAAAATAACCTTTGAGGAAACTTATTTCTGACTATTAAATAAGGCGTTGAAGGAAAATCAAATGAAAACTCGTGTTCATTGTACAATATGCAGTAAAATAATACCTAACCTAAGGGTATTAATTGAAGTTCTCGAATACAATGGGACGAAAATACATATTCGACTTTTGAAACTACCCATTTTTAGTTGTTAATTTCGTTGACTATCCCATGCATGAATTAAGACTTGAGGACCGAACTCAAAAACCATCGAAAATCATCGCTTATATATTCATTAGGTCACACCGAAGCAACAGTTCCAAAGGATCCCTCGTTATTTTTTTTTTTTTTCATATTCGATCTTGAAACTGAAAATAACATAATTGGAAGGCATTAATATATAAGCAACTATAAAGAATAACTTTCAACTGCAGTCGTCGAATGTATATTCGATTCTCTATCCTCGGACGCATATTCAACCTAAAATATAATTATTTGATGCTTTGTACTTTAACGCGTATTCGATTCTCGATTATCGGATGTGTATGGGGTTCTTAGTTCTCGAATGCGCACATTTTATACAATAATTTTTTGTCACATTCGCTTTTGAAACTAAAAATAATAATTGGGAGGCATTTGAAAGGATTGTTACGGTTACCTTTTTTAGTTGTCCAATGTGTGTTCGTTCCTTTTTCTCTAAGACGAATTCATCTTGGAGTACCAGATACGCAGATATGTAATGCTTCGTATTTTAACGCGTATTCGATTCCCAATTCTCGGTTTTGTTTTCGGTTATTGTTCGGTATGTGGCATGATATTTGCTGCTATCCTTCTCATACTTAATTCTTCCAACAGAATCCGCTGACGTGTGCTATAGGATAATCCCGCAGTGTTACAGATGTCTTAGATGATCTGATCACAACTGTATTCCGAAAAGCAACAACATGTTCTAATATAATATCGGTTGAAGGTCTACTGAAGTGCTCATCTCATCAACTGTGCAGTCAATTTTGACAACTTGAAGTTTGTGTTTGGCCCAAACTAATCTCCGAATGCTTCCTTTAAACGTATTTTGTGTTTTGTGGCAATCTTGCAGCGATTAAAACAGAACTCGATATAGACACACTGAAACCTCAAATCGTCCATTGAAAAATCACAAACACACATCGACACAGTAATTAGAATTTGTTCACCGACAAAAGGCGTTTCCACTAGCAATGACATCGCTGGACATACTAACTTACTACACGTATACACGACTCCACATAGCGTCGTTTGGCTGTAACTGCGACCGTTCAGTAAGGAAATAACTATACCTTGATTATTGGATTTAAGGTTTTTGGTAAAGTACTGGAAAATTTTGAAGGTAACTAAAGAAGCAAGCATTAAATTCTCCTAGCTTCTCTATTCTTTTTCGCCCGAATTATAAGACTACAGTAGCACTATAGTTAATACTGAAAAAACACGTCAAAATAAATAACTCTTCAATAACTACCTACTGCAGTTTTCGGTTTATTTAATGCTGCACCCTTTGTTAACATTTTATTGAACTAAATCTGTTCTATGCAATAAAAAAGTATATATCATAAGGAATAATAGAGATACATTATCAATAAGGTTCTTTTTTGAAACAAGCTAAAAAACAAAAGGGGGATTCTAAACGATATATACCCTTAATGTTTGCAAATCTTAAACTGACAATGTGAATAATACTTACTTTAATAATACTTCCATGCTCATAACTATCCACAATCTTACTACGTATAAAGCAAGCAATCAAAGGTTTAGTTAGGAAATTTAGGGAGTCAGAATATAATAGCCCATAAAGCATTGTCTGCAAATTAAATATGGGCTTTTCGAACGCACCTTAATCGTCGCAATTACGAAACTTATACGTTTATTGCTAATAAAATTCTCTCCAAAATTAACGTCAGTACAACACTGATTTATAGTCGAAACGCATTTTTGAGAGATCCCGCGCTCCGTGCAGTATTAATGAGAAAATTTATATCTCACGCCCTAATGAATCCCTCTTTAACTCCTATTCTTGTATAGCCGGAAAGAGAGTCAACACAATGGGTTTGTAAAGCGCAAAGTGGAAGGCAACCGTAATGTAATTAATGATAAACTTGAGGTAAGTTGGAATTAAGCAATATCTCTTCGCATACAGCGATCGCTGTAGAACAATCCTACTTTCTGAAATTTTGCAAATTGTATTAGCTATTCTGGAAGCACATATTAAGGGCACGTCACGGAAAATGGGAGAATTAGCTAATTTTCATAAGGAATATCTTTTCCAGGAAATTACGTATGATGTAGTAAAGAAGTGACTATATTTTTTCGATATTTGTGTCAAATCTGATGGTAAGACGGGGGCGCAAATGTCAGTTTTTATTAAACACAATAAAAAAAATCTAGGGAATTTTACGATAAAAATTAAAGTCAAATTTATTGCGTCCTATTTTTGGTGTAAACGTGAAAAACTTGAAAAATGTTAAAGTATAAGCACACGTCAGTTTAAAATTATCTACCACTTCCAGAAATTTTGCTTTGGTATATAAAATTCCATTTTATTAATTTTCTCTGTAGTTTTTAACAATATGTCCTTTCTCATTGAATAATACCAAAGTAACATTTAACATTACATACTAATAGTTATTTTTTCCTGTAAATGTTGCACTGCAGGGGAATGGTCACCATGATTTATAATCTATACCTACAATAATTTATTTTTAAACTATTTAAAAATGCAGAACTTAAAACGTCTCCTACTTCTGTTGGGAACCAAATTAAACATTCTTCATACCCTTAGATTTAATCAATACAAGAGTTCAAATTAAATATAATTTGTTGTTCCCGCAAAAAGAATAATGATACTTGTAAAATATTAAAAGAATATCAATTAAATTTTATTTTGTTTGCTTTAATTATTTGCAAACCTAATAATAAATAGATAGAAGTATTTTGTTTGTGATTCAACGTATTTTATTTTTTAAGGTATATCACGAAAATGTTCGCTAATAAAATGCAAATTAGTTTATAAAAAATGAATCCTAGACATTTACTTATGCCTGGTATATCTTCCTTTAAATTGTATATTACATCAGCAATTATCTGCGTTAAATGAAATGTCTTCTAATCACGTCCACCATCTTGTTTAATTAATTTAATTATAATAAAAAGAAATTCTGAAAATGTTCAATTAAGAGGTATGTAGTAAATATGGTACAGTGAACTAAAACTATAAACTAAAACGAATATGAGAATAAAGATGATAACAATAATCGAAAACAAAAAAAAAAATAAGCGTGAAAAAACTAAACAACTAACACTGTATAAAACAGGTATTAAAGAAAATCCAAGCTTCAGAAAACGAATTGAAAATGTAAAGAACAGAGCTATAGATGAAACACGCACAACCGTGATTTCCCGTGATTTCTAACTACACATTAACGACTGACTCGCGTGGAAGACGGAAAGGGTGTGTATAAATCGGCATAACTTTATACGAACGCCTATGCAAAGTGATATAGGCGGTTGTAGATCCACAGTATGCACATAACGTAAGGCGATCGTATGGTTACCGCCCCATTATTCTACGGTCCTGCATCCGACTTTAATCTATAACTGATACTATTGACAATTTATCTAAAAACTCTTTCATCTTCTAAAATCATTTCTTTTTTAAATCTCAAAATTATACAGTTATTCTATACCTTAACAATTCTACTATTTCGTAGATGAAAAACATTAAAGAAGTTCGAAATATACAAGAACTAGTAATTGAAACCAAGAAAACTTAAAATAAAGCCTAAATTCATGAAATTTTAATGTTATTAAGGCAAACTTGCACTAACATTTTTTGGGCTAAAACATCGTTTACCTCGGATTTCAGGTTTTTCTAATTAATTACTGGCTACATTGGTAAAATTCCTGAACTTTTTTGTTATGTAGCTATATATTAATATTACGCAATTGTAAACATTGGTATACAGCTCAGAACCCTTCTTCCATGATGTTGATATCTTTCAGCAATGGTAGAGAGTTAGAATCTCCAACTCTCTAATTTAAGTATTATTTTGAAGAATCGACAACAACGTGCTATAATTTATTTAATTTATAAAGTTTTCTTGTCAAAAAAAATGTAGTTATAATTGTTGAAATACGTATCATTTGATTTAAGTTTTCGAGGTACGACTGTCACCACACATTAAAGGAAATTAATACGTTGCCCAAGAAGCTACAAAAGACAACCTCCAATCGCACTTGCATTTGCTTTTCAAGCTGCGTCACGTGGTTTTCAAAATAGGCGACGCCCATTAATTCCGATAATGTGTCTAGTGATAAGACATCCCAAACATTTTAAGCTCAGCATTTTTTAATAATTCGCTTCTTAACTAAATTTGCCCAATAAAGTACCTGAGCTATTGTAAATTTCTTACACGTGAATCTAATTTGCCGCATTTTATAGAAAGTGATTTTCAGCATTAAATGTATTGCACCATTTTGTATTGTTATTTGCAAGCTATAGGAAAAATTAAATCGTTTTCACGTCGTAACCTTTTCACGGTTATTACGATATCAATCACAAGCGACTGTCAAAAACGCTTAAATCAACTAACAACGAGCAATCCATAACGACAATAAATAAAGTTTTCCCATTCCATATTTTATAAAGTATCGCAACACTCATAAATCAGCATCGTTGACTATAAATACATGTATGGTTCACTGCGAACTGTACCAAAAATGCGGTCTAGCTGCGATATTACAAATGGCCAATTTAATGCAATAGCTAATTCTGTCAGAATAGCCTTTTGCCACCGTTTCAATTCCATTTCCATTCGAAAGTTTGTTAAAATAAATCTAACACTTGCGTGTGTTCTGTTTATCTTTCGTGGGTGTTCGTTCAATTTGTTGACACAAACACAAACAAATAAAATGGTAAAACGGTATAAATAGAAAGTGCACACGTCCTACCGCCATTTTTTTCTTTTTTGTAGCAGCCAATACAAATGTGATGGTCGTACATTTTTAACGAAATAATTTGATTCCGATCTGAAGCGTTGCAGTATATAAAATACTTTATACACAATGTTACGAATTCGCATCTATTACGTATGCACAAAATGTATATAATTTAAACGCATTCGTTTTTCTTTTCATTATTTTTCTGCAATATGTGTTGAACAAATTAATCATTTCTTTATTGATGATGTACCTTCACTGTACTTCATCTGGATTGATTTATTGATATATTTTGAAACTTTGCGCGGAGTTAGAGGAGTTCAAGCTCTGTACTGTCGACGAAATACTATTGTGAAATTAAAACGTCTCCTGTTACTACGTTGAGAATTTTCTGTCCTATCATATTACCTTATTTGACACACGTAACCATCTTCTGTATTTCCAAATTCTTGGAAAAAGCTGTTATTTCTCTAGCTAAAACGCGGCAAACAAACGAACTCAGTGATTTACGTGCAATTCTGCCGGTGCAGTTCAAAACTATTGAAGAAAGTTATTAATGAAATTTAAATCCTATTTATCATATTACATTTCTTCTGTGAATCGGTCTGGTTTTCTGAAGGATCACACTTCTACCACTATGCTTCTGAATATAACGGATGACCTTATTAATCTAAGACACCAATTTCATTAATCAATTTAGGAAAGTATTCGTTCTTTCAAATATATCTTCATCAAATGCATTGCAGAATTGTTTCTTTTACGCGGAGCGGCAACTTTATGGGGCATCTATTTTAGTGAGCATAATGCATTCAAGGGCACGCCTGGCTTTATTACTGTCAGCCCCTCATCGCAAAGAGCTAAATGCAGTCAGTTACCCCTCAAAATGACGACTAAAATTGTATCGGACCTACTAGAAAAATCTGCCCCTTCGCCTTGGTCAGATTTTACTGTATAAAAACAATCGCATTTCATTTTCTAACATGTTGCATATTATCTTTTACTACATTTTTCTTCCAATTAAAATAATTCAATAAATGACTTCTTGGTATATGATTAAGCAAATATATTACCACAAAAGAAAACACACTAATATCATAACCCAACATCAATGGTTAGCTTGATTAAAATACAATTTGCAAAGAAATTTAGGAACGTTTAGATTCAAAAATCACATTCCAAAAAGATCGAAATATTACTTCACTGGTAGTGAAATTCACTGTTTAGAATAATCGATTCCTACCGTAACGATTGACGTATCAGTAATAGGACTTAACTACTACTATACGCTGTACATACTTTCTAGATAACACACAAATCAATTTCAGAGACAGGGTTGCATACACGGAGAGGAGCTGCCCTATATTTTCGGAGCGCCGCTCGTCGGCGGCTTCATGCACTTTGGCCGAAACTACACAAAGGCCGAAGTGGTACTAGCCGAGACCACCATGATCTATTGGAGCAACTTCGCAAGGACCGGGTAAGTAGCCGAAATGGCCGCAACTAACTGCGCAGTAGTTTAAGCTTGGTCATGCATGTTCCTATATTGAGGCAGCCACGTGCATTGCAGAACGGATAATGAAATTGCCCTAATCAGAATAACTTTTAACTGCTTGTTTGTGTGGGTCGTTGATGAGATTACACCTGCAAACACGGATACCGGATTATGATAACGATAATGTTGTAGCAAAACAAGCTTTTATAAAGTTGGTATAGTGCAAAGATACTAAAATTTACGTACAGCTACTATTACAAAAATGTCCGTATTGCTACTCGAAACAGTTATACAAACAAGTTATAATTATTTTTATATTTTTTTTATTTTTATATTTTATAATTATTTTTGTAGCAGCTGCATCGTGAGTTTAAAGTGACTATAATTCGTATTGCGGTACCTACGAAACTTCCTAATTGCAACTACTGTTGAATAAATTTAATACAAGTTAATATCTAGTAAACTTAGCGCTTTGTCTGTTATAACAATTCTTTACTTTTCTGTAGAGTACATGTGTACCAAACGATTATACAAATTACAACAAATTAATCAGATTTCGACACGCAAATCACCTATAAAGCAAAATTTAACATTTGCGCTTTTGGCAAAATTTGTGACGGCAGATGAAATTTGTGTCCGCCACATTAATATAGATCCAAAAATATAAAATATGAAACCTTACCGAAAGGATTACCGTCACCCTGGAAATTTGGAGTTATTTCTTTTGCTGAGGAAGCTATAACAACAATTTTCTGTGATTTCAATGCCCATTTACTATATGAATACAATACAATACAATAAAGTGTATCAAAAATATATTTTCTGTACCCCAAATACGGTAACCGTAAATTAAGTGCCGTCAACCGTGTTAAAGTCGGTCAAACCGGTTTCTTCGCATTTGTTAATACCTACGACAACGCAAGGACGTATGAACAGTAAGTGTTCCATAAATCATTAAAAATTAAAATCCTAAATTTATCCATTTGTACAACGTATGAAATCAAAAATTTGCGCAGGTGAATTTGTGGACTAGGGCCGGTCCGAACCACCCTAGATGATAAAAAATATATGTCTGAATACCCCTTTTTTATAACACCTACATAGAACGCAACTTTCACACATGATGCTCTATCGAAATTGAAAATAGTAAAATAGAAATGAATAACAGAGGCTACAAAAGCTGGAACTGTTATACTTTGGAATAAGGAGGAAGTATCGTGCCTGTACACTCAAAGTTAAATGCGTCTTTGTATGCGGATACATTATACTCCCACGTTATTAACATATGCTAATAAAACTCACCCCGAAATAATAGCACATTATCTTCAAGTAATTATAGTTCCAAATAATAATATTATTTGCATATAAATATATAAGCTAGAGTTTAATTTCAAAAGCTCTGCCAGAATAATAGAGATGTTCGTTTATTAGAGCTGCCCATAAGGAGAACTTTCACTGTGTATATAATACAAAATCGCTTATGCAATTACATTCAATCATTAGAGTTCAATGTCCTAAAAAAAAAAACTGGAAAATGTGGAGAAGTGTTAGAAATAAGTACTTCCAGTCAAAATTAACATTTATGGTAGCCTGAAAGTGTAGAAACTAGAAAAACATTTCCACAAGACGAAAGCAATACACGGATTAATTTTTGTTTGTTCTTCACAGTAACCCGAATGAACCGCCTGAAGTGGATATGTCACATGGTGTTAGACAGGAAAGGAATAGATTCAAGTATATCGAATGGACTGCCTACGAAGCAGTGCATAAGAGATATTTAAATTTAGGTAGGTTTCTCATATATTAAGGTTATCCCCTTATTGATTTTCTTCTCAAAAATTAGCGCTCGTAGATGCTCAAGTTCCTTGAAATCGTAAATACAACTTGTCAAAGCTGTTACAGTGAAAATGACGAAGATAACAAACAACTAAAGTGAAAGTTTTACATTCCCGCCCAGTTCGGATCTTAAACTTTACACTAGGGGCGAGGAATCTTACTTAACAGCTCCACAATCAAGAAGACTACGTAAACTATGTACTATATAGCATACGCATTCGCATGGGAAGTTGAACCGCTTGATTTATATGCGGGTGGAGTTACGAAGGACAACTCGTGTGGTTCCTGCCGGAAATTGGAAATTAGTACTTCGAATTGCTCATGTTGCGTGGGGTACGAAGTGAGTAAACATACTAGGGTGACGTCGGAGGACTTTGGTGGAAACTTCGACGACGAACGAAACCTAAATGTCATTGTAAATTTAATACCGCTGCAAATGAGCAAAGGAAGAATCAGTTGGATGTCATTTTATTAATTATCTATATAGGAGACCTAATGAACGTATTTTAGACGTATTAGGGTTAACCTATACATCTTCTTTAAAAAAAATGCCATCCAACTAACGTCACAGCCTGTTCACTTAGTGTAGTGTGGAAGTAAATTTCTTCCCTGAACAATTTAGTGAATTTTTAAATAAAATCAGAAGAGCTAAATTTCGGTGTACAAGATGCGTATAGTATTAGTTTGGTCTCTGAAATAAAACAGCTTCTCTATAAATCATTATCAAAGCTTAGCTTTTGAAAAATTTTCTAGCACATTAATCTTAGTTGTCTCGAATGTGAAGAGCCTTTCTTCTTTTTTGCCCTTTAACAGGTTTTCTTTTAAATTTAATCTTTTATTATTTTTGAGTATGCCGGTTTTCTTTTAATTTTGTTTTAAATAAAAAACTACATTTACGTTTCGGAATTAGTTTTTTATTCCACTATCAAATTCATAACAATAAGCCTGAAAAGTTCATTTTTTTTTTCTTCTTTCCCGGGTTTTCTTAAATTTATGCTGTACTTCTTGCAAAACTTTTGTTGTTTCCTTCTAAATTTAAGTTTTAAGTATCTTTGGGTATGCCTGTTTTTTAATTTAATTTTTAATTTAAAATAGAATTAAAAGAAAACCGGCGTACCCAAATATGATTAAAAGTTTCTTCAAAAACTTTTTTCAAAAACTACGCTAGATGGGCATGTTGAAAACAATTAATCTGAATTGAGAACAGGTACTCAAAAACTCACTAATATACAAAGTACTCCATGTAAAAAAGCCGAACCTGTGTAGTGTGTATGATATGGGGGATATAATAAGATTTTCCTTTGAACTGTTCAGAGAAGGAATTATCTTTCACTCACGCAGTAGGTGGGCAACTGTATACTTTAAAGTAATATCTTTTCACTAACTATTTTTAAGAATTAATAAATAATTCTATCGACAGTGAAGGCAAAATGCGAGAAACAACATATTTCCCAGCTAGAGGGCGATGTAGTTTATATGGACACCCATTGACATGACAACGCCTACATTATATTGTAACAATTCCAGTATCGTAAAGCTGAAATATTATAGTGTCTTTATTATAGGATATCAGTGGAGCTTCAAATAACATGGGGGTTAATGAATCTCTGATAACGATACGCCCAAGTACACAGGAGGTATCACTTATAAATGCGGCTTAGATAAATATTTAAACAGTAAATTTAGTTGAATTTCAACTAATTTTATAGCCTGCACCCATATATAGAAGCAGCTTTCTTCAATCCTGTACTTACAAATAATACATCAATTACTTTAAATATTTGAAACAAAAAATTTTCGTATGTCCGGTAATACCTTAAACCTACCTTATAACTTCTTAAATATGACTTGCAATTAGTAAAGATGCATTAAAGGTAGTTTATTCGTCTTTAATTGGTTGCTAAGGCAATCCACTGCTCTTTCGATGAAAAGTGAGAAATGATGAACAGGTAAAAGCACAACGCTAATTTAATGTAATAGAACAATAACAAAAGCAAAACAGAAAAGAACAGATCTTTGGGGGTAATTTAAAAAACAGATTCAACCAAAAATTGAAAACATCAGATGCATGATTGAATTGAATACATCAGATAGGAGTAATTTATTTTAAGCCGGATTTGCCGCATTTAATTTTTTTTTAAATACATATAATTTAATATATTCCACTTTCTTTTACTTGTTATTAATTTGCCCGTTTTTATGACCAAGCGTATTTTTCTGAAATTTTTTTAACTAAATGGTATAAAAAAGTTGAAGATTATCTTTCAAAATCTAGATGGGAAACATCAAATTGTTATTAAAGTAGAGGAAACTGATTGCTCAGTCTCGCCACTGATTCAAACGGTGACTAATCTACAATTAAAAAGAGGCAATTAGATCGAGCTTGATGGAATAATCTATACACTTAAAAAGACAATTAAAAACCACTAATTTTTTATGTAAAAGTTCTAATAAGGTGTGGTCCTGCAAAAAAAATAAAAAAGGATAGCGTAGCTATGTGACACATACGCCTTCATTTTGTAAAAAGTGGAGCCATGCTTCATATACAACGTATTAATCATTGCATTTTGTTAATTGCATCCTAATGATAATTAGAGCCACAGTTGCATTGCTAATTTACCTATTTCATTGCTTTAATAAAAGAGATAGTAACGGTGTAACTTGGATCAGCCTGTATATTATACGCCAAAAGTGCAATTCTGTATAAAACTGCAATAAAAAGTATTTTGACTCACTTCTCACTGTGGCTACTGTTTCCTTTTTTTCCATACAAATTCATGTAAGGAAAAGACTACTGAAATTAAGCGTTTGTTAATTGCAGAAAAAGCTTCATTACAACATATTTGTATTTCCTATCGATTTCTTAAAATTAATATTTAATCGCGAAATAAGGCCGTCCTACATCAAACATATTGATCCAAGCTTTCCATTAAGATCGAAGAGCTTACCTCCTATAATTTAAGGCTCGCGGAAAACTTAATTAATGCCAATTTAAAGCAACAGTGGCAAAATGAAAACCCTAAGGATAAAGAGGGCGACTAATTTTAGACTTCTTAGTGTCGGCAATTTAAAACCTATATATCATGTTGGACGAACGAAGCCAAATCCCGTTGACTGTAGAGTGGACTCGTCGAAGTGAATTCAACCCTGACCAAATTCCCCCTTAATCGGTGCATTGCCGTACCTAATGTAAAATTAAGCTAATGTCCCGACAGGAAGGACAGTTAAGGATCTGCGGTCTCCAAAGTTTCAAATTGCTGAAATGCGCTCGCTGATTACGAAAGTGGTGGGCGGATAATATAAGACGCTGAGGGAATTTTTAAAATTAAAATTCGATGATATACCGACGGTTAAAAGTTTTTGTTGTGTATACGCTCGCTAGAACCAATTTCAATTAATTTTTTATGGTACTTACGAGGAGAAAATCGATTATCTCCACACACTGCTAATCGCTTCGCTACTTTTATATTTTCTTTAAAATTAAAATGATAAATGCTGTGTTCTAATAATTCAAATTTAAGGCAAAACAATAATAAAAAAATTTAAGGTTTATGTAGACCATAGAAAATATCAATTTTTGAATTGTGCTCACCCAATAATTTCTTTTATATTTGTCTTTTTTTCTTCTTTTTCTGTCTGATTTCCCTCCTCTCCTATTTTTTTGTGCACTAACCATGACGTCGATCTCCATATATTACTGTATTTTGTTTAGGTGCCTAATTAATTTTAAAAGATGGAAAATATATATCCAAATGTATTAGTGCGAACATAATATTAAATTAATTCTGCATACCTTTTCTATTCCCAGACACTAAACCGAAATTGAAAAACCACTACAGAGCACATAGGCTTTCCTTCTGGTTGAATTTGGTGCCAGATCTACATAAACCAGGAGGTGACGATGTGCCACGATCTCATCACGAACTGCCAGATGACGATCCTCCTCCTCCAAAATTGCCCAGTCTAAATCCAAGGAAACTACCAACTACCGAATCACCAGATTCACGTTCTACGCCTAATTTCTTCAACTATTCGGCCCTCGCTACTATCGCCACGTCCGATTCGACCGAACGAGTTGAAGAATTAGGCGGCCTCAGCACAACAACGCACCCGGTCGAAGACGGTTTTGCTGCATATTCGACTGCGCTAAGTGTCACAATTGCAATCGGATGTTCATTGTTAATACTAAACGTGTTAATTTTCGCGGGTGTGTACTATCAGAGAGATAAAACGAGAATGAACGAGAACGGTGGCCAGCCGAAAAAACGTAACGAAAACGGACAAATGCCGAATAACATTTGCGGCGATCTCGAATCGAGTATAATAGGTGTTAAGAGTGATCCTGCCAGCATATTGGGACATCATCATTCGCATCATCAACTGCCTCCGCCGGAATTTGCAGATCTTCCACAGAACAACGCGACCCTACCTAGGCCGCCGCCTCCGCCAAAAATATCCAAAGCCAACGTGAATACGTTGAGTTCGAACCCTTTGCCGGAAAATCAGCCGCTGCTGTCGACGCACAGCATACAGCTGATAAATACGGGTACGCTGACCAAAAAGAACACTCAAATAAATAGTAAACAAAACATTCCGATGGAAGAGCTGAGAGTGTGACGTGACTTTTAACCGAGATTTCCAAAACAGAAAGAGAGAGTGTATGTATATGGTAATATTAACGTGGTGCGATGGCGATGCAATCGTAAATACACTTTTTGTATATTGCTCAAACGATAACAGAAAATAGTGTTTTCCTTTCTGTTTATAGGTGTATGGAATTCCGCAAAGAGATGTGTTACGGAATAGTGATATTTATCGAGATGGTTTGTAAAAAAAAGTCGTAACTCAATATATGACTATCGTTATTATAAAAATTACTTCCGTTATATAAATTAATTTACGTACATACATGGGAGCGATGTGAATTTTTATGAAAGTACCTGCAAAAAGGAATAAAACAAAAAGAAATAGAATTTATATGCATGCATTGATGTCACATTTACATTTAAATGAAAACTCCGAAAAGCACTTTAACTTGTGACGTAACATTAAATGTTAACGATACTGCCGTTAGTATACTTTTCTGTATACTTCTATATATATTTCTGCAAAAGCCAAAATTCTTCTCCAACTTAAGGTACTTTTTCAGAAGCAACTTTAATAGGCAACAAAATAGATTTTTTGTGACCCACCAATTCTCACAGTCCTTTTAATGTATGAAAAATCGTAAATAAAGGTATTTTATATACTTATAATTGGCAAACAATAACGTCTTTAGAAACAAAACCAGTAGCTCACTCAGAAAAAACTCAGTTGCTGATGTTTTTACACTATTTTATTAGTACTCTATGTACATTTCGCCTTACGGCATCATCAGGAGGTTTAAGAATAATCGTGCACAATGATGGTTTTAGTTTCCTCTTAACTACTGATTGATACTTTAAAGGAAGATGAACAGTAAAATTATCTGATCAAGAACTATAACTATAAAGTCACCTTCAATACCGTAAAAAACGATTTAATGAATATAATAGAAAAAAAAAACGATAAATTTTAACGCCTTTAATTATTACATACACTATACTTGTATGTATATTTGCTGTGAAGAATATTAATTTTAATTTTGAAGCACCTAATGATGCCGTAAGGCGAAATGTACATTGAGTAGTATAATAAAACGTGAAAACCCAGGTGGGTTTTTTTTTGATTGATCGTAAGAAATGTTTCACTAAGGGCAATCTATTACTTCATTTATCTCATTAAAACCAGTAGCTTTGAAGGTACAGACAATTCTAACATTACCAATGAATGTATTAAATAATAGTCTTTTATAGGAAATACTACATCAATTATTTAAAAAAATAGTTCCTCTGTAACACACTAGAAACAGGTACATATTTAGCATGATTTTCTGGACTCGTAACATCTCGTCCCAAACACAGAAGTTTAGTAACTTACTGCTAACGAATAATCATGATATAGATACATTTTTTGGTTGTTATAAACTATTTACAACTATCCTCAGGTAATTTCCAACACATTTCTCATTTATTTAAGTTCATTTATTGACATTGAACATTTGGTAATTGAAAAGAATTCATCTATTTTTGCAAGTTGTGATTTTTTTTTAATTCTTACGTAATACAAAAATTTGCAATTGTGTTTATTTTCTTTCTGCAGCAATTGTAGGCAACTTTGACAAGAACATGAGATAATATTCTCTGAGTAGAACGCATAGGAAGCATACCTACAATATGGCCAAAGATTTTGTTATATTTTGGTAAATTTTCTTTCAAAATTAATGCCGGTACGTTGCTCAAAATAAATTTTTGTCGTTGCAGTTACTAATTGATACTAACCCTGTAGCTTGCTATAAGACGGATCCAATATCCATTAGAATAAGATTTTACAAGAAATAGCTTTCTAGCGCATCTGAGATGTGTCCAAAGCTTTAAAACCGGGCGCCCCCTATTGTATTTATATGATAATTTTTGGAAAAGAAAAGTATCTCAACTAAATAATCCATCATTTTATTCACATACGTATATTTAACGGTAGTCCATCTAATAGTACCCAATGCTTTGGTTTTGAAAGACTTCTGTGAGCAAAATGTTTCAACTATAATACGTAGTGGAGGTTACGCTTTGCATTAAATATACGTCGTCTTTATATAATCGTTCGCATGATGAAGTCACGGCAATATTAAAGAATATCATAAACTATCCTAGGCTTCCGTTCATATTTCATTTTTTTGTCACCTTTCTCTCGAACACGAGCGTAATATTCAGGTGCAGTCGTGCAATATTTCAACATTTCTTTGTACGAATTACATAAATAAAAACTGCTTACCTAAACATGAAATACGGTCTCTTCTATTCAAATCCGCATTTCGCACGTTTAAGAAATATTGGTCCTCGAATGCACACCTTATCCGTCGAAGCAAAGTAAATGGAGAAGAAGAGCTTAACGGAAAAATTTTGAACAAATACGTTCCGCATTCCGGCTTCGCTAAGGTAAATTTGACGTTTGCAACTTATTCTAAAAGTCTGCAAATAAAGAGGGAAGGGAAGACGCTAAAAAGGAGCTACGAAAAATTATTTCCATTTGACGAAACTTTCGAGAATATGATTTTCCAGACAAATATTTAAATCCACGAATGGTAATGTTGAAATTAAAGAATTGATTGGAAATTAAACTTCTATTCATAAGTAATGGGTTTAGAAAATTAATAACGTTAACAATTACAATTAACGAATAACTGATTTTCTTTTTGATTTTCAGACATCAAGTCTCGTTTATCAACATTTGTATTAGATATCCCCCAAAAATGACAATATTGACACTATTATTAAATTTCGAATAAATGAGAGTGTATTTTTTTAAAAAGTATGCCAAAGTATGAATTATACTTAATTTTAAAATACTAGTGCGGGTGTTAGAAGGGCTACCACAGAACTAAAATTTGTTGGAAGATGAACGTTTGCGTAATGTATAAAAGCTTAAGTCAACAAAATAGTGTTATGGATTTGTATTGTACGTTAATCAGATTGCATATTCTACCTTTGAAAGTGCTCCACATGTCAAAGGGTCTGGTACCTCAAGTTTTGATATAAAGATCTTCGGACCAAAACCAAATAAATCCACGATTATTCAGTTTGTTTGTAAATTCTGCTTGGGGCATCACTGCAAAGCTATCACTTAAATATACTTTCGAAATTACTCGCGAAAATTTGTTGTTTATTATTAATGTTGAGACATTTAACATAAATATTGGGAAAACACTAAACGGTTATTTTAATCTGATAAAGAGATGTATACAGCTTTTCAAGCAAACCACCTTGTCTGGGTGGTACGAGAAGAACTTACCTCGTTTCGCAGATAAAGTAGATAAAAGTCAACTACAGCGACAAACAATCGCTAAACAGAAGCTAATTAAACGATCTTAATCGCCTCCTCTGATTTAGGAAACGCAAACAAATTATTTTTTCTAATCAAAATCGAGTTAGCGCGAATCAGCGTACAGCTGTCCGCTTTCTCATCTATATGCAAATATTAATTCATAGATATGTATTACGTTGTTACAAAATCCACTGCAATTTTTCCAATATCAAAGGAATGGTAGACTATATTTTTTTTTTTTTTTTAATTTTATATTCTACCCAGTTGGTTACAATTACTGAGTATTGGACTTTTTTTTATAACTACCTGCATAGATGTGTACATACATCGCAGAAGAATAAGTAATTTTATTAAAACTCTAAATGATTTATTATAGACACTAAAAAAACACTTGGAGTCCACTGAATCTCCTTTGTATTTATAAAAAATGGAAGAAACAATTTCCCTGTCTACATAATTAATCAATAGATTTTATACTAAATACTTAGATTCAAAAAATATGCACAATTAATTATAGCTGCCGCTAAAAAAAAATTAAAATGCCCGTTTCGAAGTAAGAGTTTGCTACATCTTCAAAACAGGTGCTGAATTATAATTTACCAGTCTTTTCAACAGTTGTAGTTTCACAAAGATAATTCTACAACGCTCAAATTTCTTTCAGTTGATATGGATAATAAAATTTAAATTAGTCACCTGTCGATAAAAATTTAGAAGCTGCACCAATTACAATTTATTTACTACTAGCACATTTACTACTACTACATACTTTAATCATTTTTTTTCATATTACAACATCTATGAAATTATTTGATTGAAATTAGTTAATTAAATAGTAATTATAAAGTATGCTCATATTTCTTGTCTTTAATTAAATAATTCAACACTTTTAAGCATTTTTATATGCACCCCTTATCATTCTTCTGCCAGCAAATAACTTTTTTGGAAACCGTATTAATGCAACCTTGTTAATTGTTCTTTTAGACTATTGATTCTATTTGAACATCTTGTTGTTTGTGAATCGAAATACTGAAGAACCTTATTAGACGAATCAAACTTTTCAAAACAAATTTATTTTCTTAGTCTAAGTCCCCTTTTTTAAAAAAGATTTTTACTAACGTTAATTTCATATACTTCGTTATTCAAGCATTGATGATTGGTTTTTATTTTAGGTTTTATGTCGTTTATTTGAAGGAGGAAAACGTTTCTTTTGCTTTAGTTTCTTTATTGAGACGTTTCTTCGAAAATGTTGTCAACTTTATTAGGTATTTGTCTACAAAGAAGCTTTTCACAATCAATTGGATACGTAACTTGTCTAATTAAACTTTTTATTTGTTTTTTTTTTCGTTTTCTTACCTTTTCATCTTCTTGTATAATTTGATACGTCCGTCCACATGGAGTGCAGAAGTGTACAGTGGAAATCATGAACCGTTGTATTTACGTGATAGTTGTTTGGACGCATGCACCGTGTGGAACACCTACGCTTACATCAGCGCCACCCATCCATCAAACTAAGTTGTTCATCTTGTCTTATGTGGATATATGTATATGCTTAAAGTGTAATCCGCATAGTATGAGTATATGGAAACAAAAAGAAGATGAAGAGGTGAGAAAGCAGAGAAAACCAAAAGAAAGTTAATTTAAATAGGTTACGTATCCAATGGTGAGACAAATGCTTAATAAGGTTGGTTGATGTTCAACGAAACATCGCAATAAAAAAATAAAGAAAAATAAAAAACAACCATCAATATTTAAATATTGGTAACAAAGTCAAAGAAAAGAATAACAAGATGTACTCCGTTAAAAAAGGAGATGGATACGTTCACATCGTTTCTAAAGGTCGGAAGTTATAACTGCTGTAGTTACAATCAGGTTTAGGTAAACGTTTACATGACAAAATATTTGACAGGAGTTAGTACTTCCGACTGATGTTAGGCATAGTCTTTGACCAGCACACCATCTTAAGAAGTGAAAGCAGTTAAATTTCCACTAAAGCAGCTTACCAGCTCCATCTGTTAAAAAATATAATGTAATATAGATTACGCGGGGATACAAATTATTATTAAAAATATTATATCAATCCCAAAATGGCAATGATAGCAAACAAATCTCTAAAGTTGTGGGACTGCCAACTGAATGTAATTGGCTCTAACTAGTTTGTGATTTCTGTTGGAACAAAACTAATACATGAATTCAAGTAGATTGGTAGAAAATATATAAAAGCATCTTCCACGAAACTCCTAAAGTTTGAAATACCATCTAGTTAATTCCGTATAATCCATTGAAGAAGGGAGTTGCAAAATGGCATTTCAAACATAATACAAATATAGTACTTGTTTTTTCAATATACCAGAACATGACTAATTATAATTTTGCAGCGAAAAGTACGAAATTTAGTTACTTTTTTTTCTCAAAAGATTTGGCCAATCATTTCATCACACGCTTGTGTAAAGAAAAAAAAACACAGAATCTGATCAGAAGAAAAAATCGCCTTTCAAGAGAACCGTGATGTTTATCTCATATCACGCCTCACATGAAATTCACGTCGTCTCCCCCTTATCCAAAATTCGATATATTAATTTCAATTTGTTTTATAAAAAGAAAAAAAGGTAAGCACGAACCGAACAACCGTACGTGTTTGCACATATAAAAAAGGACTAATATTGAAGATGACTCGTCTGAATACCGATAAGTTTGTGACGTCACTGTGACTTCGTAGAAAATCCCTTGAAATTCGAATCTTTCCATGCAGAGAAATCAGACCATTCCGTAAACATGTTATGATGCTCACAAGGGCGCCGCAAATAATTATAAAATAAATAAAACATGTATAAATATTTTCCAATTTCCGCCTTCTTTTATGTAATCGTAAAACGGCGGAAGTAAATGTAATAAGTATAAGAAGAATGTGAATAAGTGTACGAATGAATTGTTTTTATGGTTTTGTTTGTTACGATGAAAATTACTTTAATACTAAAATAATTAATGAACTATAAAGCAGAGGTGGGATTTATTTTGCGAATACCCTAGTATACTTCAAGCAAAATAATACCTAAATTCCAACCTCCACAGTTTTACTTAAACAAGTAAATTCTGCAGGAGAGATATATCTGGATTAACTATACCCTTATTTGTAATTTATTTTTGGAAGACATTAGAAACAGTTTACTTGAACTTTTAATACAAAATAAACAGAATAATTTAGCAGAAAGTAATGTTCGAAATTGAAAGGGTTAACGAGATATATCTTTTTTTTTAAGTACAGCTCTTCCTTACAGCAACGAATTTTTATAAACGATATACTAGCTTCAAAACGATCGACTTCATGTTCATTAAAATATTGGTTCGTTACAATGATTATTCTTTCCTTATCTGGGTTAAATTCTGACTGCATAACAATTTAGAATTAGAATTGTATGTTCGAAAATAACATAGAGCTTTCTTTCTAGCAATTCCAATTTCTTGTTTTCTAGAGTTGCACCTCTTTTTTTTTAATTTGTGCAGCAAAGATTAGTATATCTAGTTAGTACTTCAATTCTACACTAATTAACATAAAATGTCTCATATCACACTCTCAATCGATAGAAACAATATGAATTTTTTCGATAGGGGACTGCATTCCTCAGATTGTTATTTTGGAATGTGGTAGTCGAGCTTAAGCATAAGTTCTCTTATCAAAATTCAGTAAACATGCTTTGTTAACATGGATATAATGAATTAAGCATCCAGAATGTTGTGTTCCCTATTAGTAATATTTTGCAGGTAGTTAATACGCAATTTAAAGGAAGATGATTGAATTACACATTTTTATAAAGAAGTCAAAATTTCCGGTATTTAAAAAAATTGAAAAATGGTTTAGTTTATGAGATAAAAGCATGTCTGACTATTGTTCCGATATAAGCACTATCGGCTTTCAGTTTTTATTAAGATACGCAATCTGTAGTATATTTACAGTAGATTGCTGCAATTTCTTGCGAGACCTACGTGCATACATGGTTGTATAAATTTCAGTACTGAAAAGCAGTGTATAACGTCGAATATTAATTGATTTTTAGGAAAAAATCATTAAAAAAATAATTTTGTCCTGCAAATGTGCATTTTGAATTAAGTTTTGAAACAAAAGTATAAAATACTATTAACTGTATATAATAATCGGGCTTCATATCAAAAGGTGTAGAAAGGAAGATAGGTTCCATATTAGTAATAGTCTTTGGGCAACTGCTTATACAGTATGACCCATTAAAAATAGAAGCACTCCCGTAGAACCTCTATTTTACACCAAGATTAAATCAACTCCTTCGAAAATGGAAGTCTTACCGATTTTTTGTATTAAACGCCTAACTACGCCATTGAATTCGAAAATGTTGTTAACCAAAATTTCATTCAAGTTTATTAATAAAAAAGTTATGAGAGAATCATTCTCAAACTTCACAGAACAGTGTAAGCCAACTTACAGATAAATCCAGTTTTTACAACATATACTGACCAAAGTACATCAAAATTTATATTAAAAAAGACAAAAAATAAATAAACAAATGCAATTCCTTATTCAGGTTTACTTCAACAATTATAAAACCTAGTTTGCAATCAATGGAGTTAACAATTAAACACTAACTCTAAATATCTCAGCCTGCACTGGACTAGATTTATAAATTATTAATTTTATTTAAATTACACGTAGTCTTTCGATTAATAACAATTACTATCATCAACTGAAACATGATATTGCAATACACAACTGCACTAAATCAAAGTAAAACGAGATTATTTAAAAGACAGATGTAGCTAATACCTATTACTCATTTCTTTAGTAGATGTATTATTACATTCGCTTTCTTAATTACAGTTAGATTTTTAAACAAGTTTATTTTCGTTTAATAATAAGTTTAGTTAGTTCTTGGCAGTAAAGTGTCTTAAAAATCTAGATGAATTCCTTTACTTTTCTGTGAAAATAGACCTTTTGGATCATTATGTATTCGTTTTAATGCAAAAATATAGGATTTACAGGAGTTTTCATGTATTTGCTTATCAATTTTGCAATGGATTGGTGTTCTGAGACGGAATCGCAAGGAAATTTCAATAATTACTTCCTATAAGCTGCTGTGTTTAATATTAGAGAATGAAAATATTCTCCAAAGAGTGTGTTGCTCTAAATGCGGCAACTTACAGAAAACTAGATACAATTGGAAGCGAAATGTCGACAAACTAATGCAATTGCCATCCTGCTTTAGCCCTACAACTAACTTATATTAAACAACAGCCACAAAAGCCTACGACATCTTGTAATCCATTATCTGAATCTACTTTGAATCTACAATTTTTCCAATGAATATAATTACATTTGACGTTGTTCTATTTAGTGCTCAAGAAATACTAATTAATGCTGTAACCAAACGAAATTACTTAAAATCAAACCATAAATGACCACCCACACAATTATTCCGAAATATTGTTTATTTTAAGACCATACAGATATTATATTTTGATGGATTTGCCTAAAATTGTGACAGTCAATTACGTTAAAGGCATTTTCATAAACATTGGTGTAACTATGGATTTTCTAAGGTGTGGCGAAGTAAATTCAATAAAGCTGCTCCACATACACCTATAGTAATCTTTAAAAGGAAAGACGAGTAATCCGAAACCGAATATTGGATCGGGCAATATTGAACGTTGCCAGTCTGATGTAAAGTAAATCGTATACAATATAGTCCCACTTCATTTTCCTTCGAGAACCTAAGTATAAGTACTTAATTAAAGGTGGCACAATAAATTGTAATGGTGTGGAACGATACCCTCTGGCGCAATTACTTCCCAATCGAATTAAAGGGAGCATCTCGCTCGTAAAGAAGACTCAGGAGTTTTAATAAAATCGATATCAGGATTAGAAAGCTAATTACCTAAACGAATATATCACTACGACGTAAGAGACGATTGTTTCAGACGTACGCCTATCCTTAACTGTTGATAAGATTTCGCAATTTATGATACGGTTGATATTAAACAGGTAGGCGTGAAATGAAATAACTATGGCATCCTTACTTCCACGGCATTTAGAAAGTCTAAAGCGAGGTAATTCGTCGGAAGCTATTTAGGAAGGAGCGCTTATATCGTACAGCCCATTAATAATTTATTAACGAGATCCCTTTAAATAGGTACTTCCAAAAAATTTAAGATTATCTCTTTTATAGTTGACATATACATATGCCCTTTTATTAATTATTAATGTGATTTTCATCAAAAAAAATTGTGCCTGTTTGTTATAATACTATGGATGAATGTCTTGTACATATTCTAGAATAACAAATGTTAATAATAAATAAATTACATATAAAATAGTTGTTTCATTTTACCTACTACATAAAAAAAAATTAAAATTACACCAGCACCATATTATTCCTTGCACTATCAATATTTTTTCTTATAACTGCGGGGCACTAACTATTCAATGATTGTCAGTGTTGCCAGATGAGAAAAATTGAAATTCGTGAGTTTGTTTCCGAAAAATCGTGAAATATCTTGATAAATTATGTTTTACATCATATATTCTACAAACGAAATTAAAAACGTGTGTAAAATCAACAATTTAAGATATTAAAATAAAGATAAAGTAAAATACAAACTTACGAAAATCTTGTTCATAACTTTATTAATGCCTTGTATGGATTGCTAGGCTTATATTATTTTACTTGTATTTGGCATTACTTTTTGACATATACAGTACGACACAAAAATAATATAGGGAGCCTTTTAATCAATCAATAAATGCTATTTGTTTTTGCTTAAAAAATGGTGTCAAACAACATTCATATCAACAATCTCTTGACTTCTTTTATTCGCCAAATTTGAAAAGAGTTAAAAAGTCTGGTTTTATTTTGTAAAATGCGAAAAAGAAAAGCTGTCTATCTTCTTATTGATTTAAAAAGGGTCCCCTTCCACAGAAAAATTCATATCTATACATATCACATACAGATTCAACATGCACAACATATTTATATACGATTCTATCGCCGGAAAAATGATCGTAATCAGCAGGTCAAACTGCATAAGCAACCATCATCAAAATAAATATTTTAAAACACTTGTGAAATCGTCAAATCGAATTTCCAAAAGAGTCCCCTTAGAAATTTTTTTCGTCATTTTCTTAATTTTCCTATAGTTTTCCAACTAACAACTTTATTTATAGATTTCGATATGCTGGATCCGTTAAAAGTTACCCGATTTTCTGTCTCTTACAGTATGCGAGTTATAAGTTTTAGAATGTTAGGAAACTTTGATCCCTATCTTTAGCTTTTTCGGGGTGTAATTCGAAAAATAAACAAGATTGGTAAATGAGGTTGGCAGGAATCGATTCTCCGAGTCAGATTTTACTCAGAAATATGTAACTGAAGTCTTGGTATTGCGCTGAAAAGTCCTTAAGGGGATTTAGAGTAAAACACGAGAAATTCAAATTTTGGTTGTGTTGGGATTTGTAAAAAATTCGAAAATTATCAATTTCGCGTAGAAATCATCCAGAGATAGATATCTGGAGATGATTTTTTTTTCTTAAATAAACTCGTACTTTAAAAAAGATTTAAAATTTAAACTTTAATATTTTTATTTGGATGATACAAATGAGACGACTTATATTGTGCTAATTGTATTGTTATAACGAAACGTCTATGAGGTTATAAGTCATCAGCGCCACCACCACATCTCTTAGCATTTTACATTGTCCACCTATCAAGTATAAGGGTCCATCTAGTGGTGGAAAGCCCGATTCCTATTAGAAAATTCCTTCTTTTAGCCAAATATCTTTGGGGCGTAGAAATAAGGAAATTATTTTTTTTACACAAAAGTCTGAAATACTGCTTTCTACCTCTTCTACCTTCTACCTTCTTGTACAACTGCATAGTTGATTCAGTAATCTTAAAGGAAATTTTGAAATTATATATTTTTTTTATAAGGGAAGTAGGTAAACTCCCCTGGGACCCTTTGTAAGTCAATAGTGGTGGTAGAATCATATATAAATATGTTTTTGTGTATGTCGAATTTGTATGTCATATGTCTAGGACGTCTCCAGATATGAAATCTTCTGCGAAAGGGCTTTAAATTAATTATCCCTTGCACCCTTCGTAAGGCAACTGTATTTTAGTGATAGGGCGACATATGAATGCAAATTATATGATATGATTTTTTTTTTCTATTTCTCTGTACTATGGCCGCCACTGGACGTTCGGGTATCATTCGAAAAACTAGCTGTTATTTTTGGCAGCTTTTTTCAGATCGGTACTTGTTTTCTTCTATCTGTTTTAATTTATTAATTTTTATATCCGTAAATAGTTGTTAAATAGAAAAAGGTTTCAGATAAAAGGTATTTGTTTTTTCGTGAATAATAATGTACTTATTAAAAATAAATGTTTCCATTTGAAAAAGTTTCCTTAACTCTCAAAAGACATTAATAGCATTTCTAAAATTAAAAGTAGATGATAAAATCTTTATCTATATTTTATATTTAAATGATAATCCCTCCAATTACTAATTTCAGGTAGGTTCAAAAAAATATTTAACAAACGCATTAGATTTGTGAATGTTAAAACCGTCTTTGCCGGAGGCCGTGAGATTTTTTTATGAAATAATGAAATCTCACAAATTATGAGTGATCGTCATTGGTGATTACAAAAGTTCTAACTTGCACAGCATTTTTTAAATTTCGCGGATTATTTTATGTTGTTAGTTCTGGTAATAAAGGGAAATTTAGAAAATGCTGTGTAGGAAAAGAGTTCAAATTTTTCTTTTTCTTCTTGACGCATGCTTCCTGCTCTAGGGACGACGTTAAATAATTACGTCAAGTGCTAAACTCCCTGTCGGTGCCTCTGTCTTCACTACCTTTTTCAAAGATTCAAAAATACCAGATAAAATAATACACGATTTCGTATTACTTTATTTTTCGAATTTAAACTCTATTTACTTAATGGTGATTTCACGCATGCGTCGTGAAAATAATTTTTAAGTTTCGTAACGGTATATTACTTAACCTGTGCCAGTACATCCCAGAAATCATTTTGGTAGCAGAAGTAACGCAGTTTATAAAAATCTTGTTGTGATTAGATTTTTGCGTAGGGTTCAATCAGGGTTGCTGAACATTGTCCCTCAGGTAAGATACTTTATTTATTTGTAGAAATTTGATTGACGAGTTAATATATAAATATATTCCATTTACTCGTATTATTATCAAAATGATGTGTTTCTTATTCTGCAAATTGTAAGTATAAACAAAATTCTGTTGCTTGGCAAATCAAAGGTAAATAATACCATTCTTAGCTAATATGTTTCATATATGTACAGTCACTTTGAAAAAAAAGTTTCCATCTGATTTTACAATATATTATGTTATTTCATTTAAGATCTAAACAATTACTAAAAAGTATTAAGGAATAACAAGAAAATGTCTAATGTTTACTAAGGACATTTTCATTGAATAATATATAACGTTACTTCTGTTAAGACAGAATAATCTTTTAGTTCATATTGAAATATTGTCAGTGGTTCGATTTAGCATCTTGCTATACTTACATGCTTGACTGTTAACTAAAAAAAAAACCTGATTCATTTCGACTCTCACCATAAGGATCCCACTGGAGAGGGTAGGTTTCAATTTGGCAAAGTTGCTAAATTATGTTTTTTATGAACCTGAAGAGAAAATGAACCTGTGATAAATGGTGCTCGATTTTTGTTTCAATCAAAGACCCTCATTTTCTTTTTTTACCTCTAGCACCTTTATTTGATCTTGCAGAGAAAAACAAAACTCGCTCTCAAAACAGCTTTGCATGCTGTCTAGTGATGTACTGGAACTAACATTTTATCGAATACGATAATAGTGTGTTCAAGATATTTATAGTTGTGCCCAGAACGATAACAGGCTCATCGTATAATTTTTCTAGATGTTAATAGAGGTTTGGTCAAGAATGAACCGTCTACTAAGCCGCGTAACATTTGTGAAATAGTGAAATGTTTGAATGTCCAGAGAGATTTCATAACTTAAATTCTTGAAAAAGCAAGCACTACAGAATTTTAGCACCGGTCTTACATTCAAATAATTTTTAGAAAAATTACACCACAACAAAATTGAACTGATTAACTGTTCGACAGACGATATTTATAGAAGTAGCTTCTCAGGAGAAAAGTATATCTGTTTCCTGATTTCCTGTATTTGGCTTCTGCGCAAGTGTCATCCAATTTTAGTCGTACTCTAACAATTTAGAGTCAAAGTCATTCTTTAATTGATCGTTTTTCTATAATAGTACGGATGGTAACCCTCCAATTTTAATTTTCAAATAATATACGAGGATAGTTCAAGAAGTCCTTAGAAGTTCTAAGAGATGGCAAGTCTCAGTTATATACATCACACATCTTTATTGTCGATTTAAGGAAAGATTTGTTGTTTATATGAAAAAATGGAAAAAAAAATTGATTTCGAGAGTATACCACCGAAAGAGATCAAAGCTGAGTTGAATGATGTTTATGACACATTTGCTCCTGTATTACCTACTGCTTACAATTGACACAAAGGATGAACATCGTTTAGGATATCCAGTGGAAATGACTACTCCCGAAATGATTGACAAAATCCACGAGTCAAAGTGCGCGAAATAGTTGTGGCCATAGGCATATCGCAAGGTACAATGTTTTCAACTTTTCAAGGAAAAATTATGTCTCGCAAGGTACGTTTGCTTTCAGTGAAGAATAAACGCAATCATGTGGTCGACTCAGGTTGGTTTAACGCTTTTCCGTCGCAATCCTGACAAGTCTCTTCGTCGATACATAACTATGGACGAAACATGGGTACACTATTACACTCTGAAGACAAAGGGACGGTCAAAACAATGAGTTTTTGAAGCCGAGCGAGCTCCAAAGAAGGCGAAGACAGTGAAATCGCCCGGCCTCGATTTTTTGGGATCCACGCAGAATCGAGAAGAAACGTATTCATTTAAAAAAGAAAAAGATCGTCTTTCATCAAGACGATGCGTGGGTGCACACCTACGCAGTTTCGATGGTCAAAATTATGGAATTAAAGTTCGAACTAGTGCAATGTCCACCGTATTTACCGGATTTGAGCCCTGTGACCTATTTTTATCTCCAAATTTGAAAAAATGGCTCGACGGACAACAGTTCGCGCCGAACGAGAAAGTCATCGCCTAAAGAGATACCTATTTTGGGGCCTTTCCGATATCCTACTTTTTGTGGAGCTTAAAAAAGCTGGAGAAACGCTTGAAAAAGTATAGAGAGTTAAATGGAGATTATGTTGAAAAGTAAATAAAAATCTACAGAAAATACTTTATTTTTCTTTTTCTAAGGACTTATTGAACGACCCTCGTAACACCTTTGGTTTCTACTGCCTGTAACAACAGGTTTCTCTAAATTTGAAAATATTTTGTTCAACCAAATTTAGACTATTCTGCCATTTGGCTTCGAAGCTACAGTTTTAATACTATAGTAATAAAAACATATGAAATAGAACCACCTACTGGTAAAATAAAAACTGTAGGAAAATAAAGCTCTTCTCGTCTGATTAAAATTTATTATAGCTTTATCAGAAACATTTATTATTACATTAATGTAATACAGAATAAAAATACTTTATCTCTCGAAGTATTACTTGAGTCTCATATTTTCTGTAGTAATGGTAGTTTTGGAACACTATAAGTAATACGAAACGTATCTGCAAACTTACTCTAAGGTTATGATGAAAGAACTACGTACGTGATTACCAATCATTGAGCAATTGTTACAATTAAGATTAAGATAAGATTAACTACGGCTTCGAACCGCTTTTTTCTTGCATCTGGATCTTATTCCTTCCTTTATAATAACTATGCTGCATGAACTCATAAGATAATATAAATTATAATTAATAATGACTTAAAGGTATAATAATCAAGAATAATATACAGGGGTTAGCAAAAGTAACAAAACTTGTTTAACAGGTTATTTTCTAATTTTTCACCATTTGTGAACTTTTTTAAAACTTTTTTATGGCAACGGTAACATATTTTGGGCAGGCTTGACATTTCTTAATATGAATGTGTGTGGGATTGAATAACAGAAATATAAAATATTTAAAAATATTTGAATATTGAATTCCACTCGTTCTTAGCGTTATCATACACATATACATGGCAGCAAAACATTGTTGGCCTTAACCAATTGTTTATGTTTTGAATGAATCTAGTTAGATAGAACATGTGTCGAAGAATTATTGACGTATCTCTATAAAATTTCACCGCAAAAGTGATTATTTTAGTTTGTGTGAAAATGGTAAAATTAACTACAACTAGAAAATCGAGATGCTAATGACGGTTGGATATGATGACAGGCGAACTCTTATAGCCCAATCAATGAGATTGGTTGCTAAATTTGGAAATTTGATCGATGTTAAGCATATTCTTAAAGCCAGCTGCCCCAAATCAGTCGCCAATGAAGACTGATCTCTTAATGTGTGGGCCGACGTTGTTGGGCAACAAACCATGGGTTTAGAAAACACCTTAGCGGAGACGGTTACTTAAACTTATTGCATAACCACATAGTACCAGACATTTTGAATGTCGTTAAGTTAGCCGTTGGATTTCTGATGAAAATTGGATGTGCACTCTAAGCTATGTCACCTAATAGGTTTCAAAATATATCTAGGTTACAGTACAGGTACTTCAATTTGAATATTATTTTTTTTTTCTATCCTTATAGTAGTACATATCCATATTAAGAAACTTATGAGATTCTAAATCTACAAAAAAAATTGTTACCATAATAAGTCTTTGGAAGAGAGATCACAAGTGGTGGAAAATAATAGAAAATACCTAGCCAAACAATTTTTATTAACGTTGTTTTTTCTAAAGATTATATTTACAAATACATTAGACTAGAGCGTTACTCCTGCCGAACCCAATAATAATTTATGAAACAAAACATACGAAGGTATGTGAAGGAAAAAGTATACAAGATTCTTTTGCATCTTTCTTTAAAATTGGAAAAAATTAACCTGTAATTATTAAAATATCTTCCAACGTACTTTCACTGAAATTATTTGTAATTGTCTTGTAAAATAACTTCTTAAACCAAGAATTGTAATTTTGTATAAACGAGGATGTGTATATTTATCTTTTTCTTAAAATGTGTCTTTGTATATTGCCAATTCTTTGATTATTAAAAAATCATCTAAATCGTCTATCGTTGCATCGGACGTTTCAATAGACCATTGTGCGTAATTGAAATTGATTTCTCAAAAAATTGTAATGTGCTCCAAATATTTTTCCACTTTTACGCAGCTAACACGAATTGCGATAGGTACCCCACGAATGCAGAAACAACGACAGGTTAACGCGCGTATTTGAGCATGTATCGAACCGAAATAAACCGATATATTTTTTTTCAGTTCAGCTCCAGTTTTCGTTCCGACGAAAGTACTAGTTTTCTTTTTTGTTAAGCTCCAGTTCGAAGCCCTAAAAATAATTATAGAAAAGTATCCTATTCAATCATTTAGGTAAGGGTGAGCAAAAATAATTTTTAATTGTTTTCCTAATGGGTAGAATATGTAATCCTCCTGTAATACTACATCTACTAATAGAACGTTTGGATTATTCACAATATCTTCAGACTTCTTAGAATTATTCTGCTTCATTTAATATCAGCACGTAGTATACCTAACATAGGTATAATTTATTTGTTCAGTTTTTTTTAATACCTACGAATTATGAAATATTAAAAATATTTTTATACATTTCATCAGACAAGTTCACAAAAATAATTCCTAATATTAAAATAATGTACGTCATCGGTTATAAAGCAACTTGATTTACTTACATAAGGTATGGTACTTTTTTTTGGCACAACAGTTTTCCAGCAAGAGATACTATAATATTCAAATATTACATATCTAGGTACTGTTTATCTTTCTTTCCAGCAGTATCTTCAGGAAAACAATTGTTCTACACCTGACTGTTACTCAAACAATTATAATAGCTCTGCGTTGTTTATATTCAAATTTCTCTTGCTGAATTGAAGTGTATGTACACAAAGAATCCATCTAGCGCACTGGCGGAAGATAATACCTTCGCCGAGCAATTTCAAGAAAAACTTTTCAAATAAAAAATATTCGTAAGCAAGTTCCGCACAACTTTTATACCTTTTATGTTCAAATATGCAGGGTGAGCTTCCTCTGTACACGATAAGAACAAACACCCGGTGTCTTATTAGTTGGATGCTTCTCTTTAATTCATGTCGACTTTCTTGAATATTCTCCATACACATCTCATTTCTTGAGATAATTGCAGTCGTCAGTTTTATGTTCTAAGAAGATAGCGCCTCGTGTTCAACCAAATGATCTTTAGTAAGATAGTTTGCAGGATTTACTCGCAATACTCTATGTATTTTAGAAAAATAATAATCTACGTACCTTCATATTTGAGAAGTGCTCATGCAAAACTAGACATGTCACTTTTGGTCAAAATTCGTTTTGATACGGTTCATGATCACTTCTATCGCCTACAGTGCTCAGAATTGTTTAAAGTCAATTCTGCCCCTACTGCTTGTCATATAAGTTGCACAATCGTAATTGCAATGCCGTTGAAAGAAACAGTTTTTCGCAACACTATTTTATGTTGACATGTTTCATCTTGTAATAACGCTCCTCATTTGATTTACTAAGAAACGACACATTTTAGGTATTGAGAAATGTTTTTAAAAAAATAATCTGGAATAGATTTTCTATCAGATTCTGGAAAAATATACAACTCTTTCTCTAAATTATTCGGGGAAGGAATTATCTTTCACCCACGCACTACGCGGACCCGTCGTATAATAACACTATCATACACTTTTCTAAATAAATTTGCATAATACGATTTGAGCAAATAAATAAAATATATTGCACAAATTAATAGGTGCCAATAACAAGGATTAAATCGAAATGTAAATTTGGCAACGCTTTTTGGCACAGTTTCTAAGTCACTTTCATTTCTCAAAATATTTGCCCTTAAACTTAGGAAGTAATTACTAGACACGTACATATTTATAAAGGACATGAATTATGATGAATTTGGCACATTCAGTCTATTTATATATACATCAGCAGGAACTTCAAATAAAATCCAATCGGTACTGAAACCCACTCGCGTTTGAATTTTAGAAGGCTATCACTCGATTAATCGATAACTCGTCGAACGTGAAATATCAGACCTTTGACCAACTCCTTTAACATTCGTAAGTTCTATTTTATCAGAAAAGCATTTTAAAAGAACTTTCGCGAAATTTCCAAAGTATTCGTAAATATTTATCACAGCTATTTTTAATTGACATCTAACGAATCGTATGTAACGAAAAAAGATGTCCTTTAATTTAAGCAGAAAACTAATTATTGCATTCGCGTACATTTAACGATATAACGACGATAAACAAAATTATAATTATTGATATGTCTGTACGTTCCGTTCAGAACCATTTTGGTATCACCAAGAATTACTTTTTTTTGATTATAACATTACCGGATACAACTAATAAGGTTTGGACAAGTCTGATATTTCATTTTTATTGTAAAATATCACTATCTTAAAATTTTAGTGTTTTATGAATTCATCATAACAGTAGATCTTCTACTGTACCCCCTTCTTGTAACTGCAGCTCCTTGTGCTTCGCATTCTTTACGTACTCTGCTAATTATATCCGCAACTAATTTCTCTTCTTTTTCTCTTTGCTCCTCCCAATCCGCGCTTTTAATTTCCTTTTTCCTACTGGGTTTTGCATATTCTACGGTCTCCACTACCTCTTCCTTAATGCTTATGTTCAGTTCCTCATGTTGTTCCATATTATCGGAATGTCTCGCACTTATGTGACCAGTGTATCCTCTTCTGCTTTTGAAAAAAACGTTACAATGGGTACATTTGAACAGCGGGGCGGGATATACCATATTATTGACGTGTAATTTATACTTATGTCTATACCAATGTGTTCTACTCGCTACAACTTCGCCACACAATTTACAAACTACACTTCCATCATGCCTCGTCAAATACTCTAGAAGTTCGTTTTTCTTCTTGTCGTAATTGTCATTCTCCTGCGAATTTGAAAATATTGAATTGTTTTCATCGGTCAAAAAATGTACCCCGGTTGATTCTTCCATATTCTTTTCGTAGTTGTGATCGTCATGCTCCTCATAGGCTTCCATAAGCATACTACGAGCAGCTTCCGTTGATATTATAACCGTTTCTTGATGCTTCATCGGCAGAACTTCGACGGTAATGTCATCAGGAAGGTTGGAGTGGTTTTGATTATTTTCTTGGTAATCATATTGGTCCTCTGGAAAGAAATAAAACCGTAAATATCAATTTTATAGTTGTTGTTTGACAAGATTAAATGAAACGCATTATAAGATTATAAATTGTGTTAGAAAATGAAAACAAATATATAACGTGTATTTCTGGCTGCATAACAATTAATGGACTTATTTCACTAGTTCTTACTTATTGTCGGTGTTTAATTCCTGTTATGCGCTTTTTATTCCATTTTTGAATTTAATCAAATATACCTATGCCGCGAGATTTATACACATGCACTACGGTTTATAAGTACTAGGACAATCCCTGTTTTTGTACAACTTATACAACGTTAGGTGAGGACTGCGGAGGATTGCAGTAAAGTTTTATGGACCGACGAATCACACGAATCAAATGTTGAGCTTTTTGGTTCACGATAGAATATCTGTAGGAATATGTACAAGAGAACATGTACTGTTGCTTCAGTTAAGCGCAGCGAAGGACATCAGAGAAGAACAGTATCTGCACATTTTAAAAAACAACGCTTTACCTTCAAGAAGGAAACATGGAATTTTATTTTTCAACCTCTAAATCTGTAAAGAATGTTTGCCACATTTGTAAGCAAAAGGGCTTTCGAATATTATGGATTTAAATTATATCAAGTTATTGTGGGAGAAACTAGACCAGGAACTGCTAACATTAGCCGCTGTGTATATGTCAATAATAATATGTATTTGCTTTCGCACTACTGTTTTTAACGGTTTCCGCAATAATCGAGGGAGCTCAAATACTTATGAACGGCAGTATATGGCGATTATCAGTGCATAACATAAAATTACTCATAACTTCATAGGTTGATTGTCTACACTGTGGCACTATTTTAATAGAAATTAAAACAGAACTGCAGAAAACTTGAGTTTTCCAAGTGTTTCTTATATTTTAAGTTGGATTGAATCCTTTGGTGGAGAACTAGTGACACGTCACTATAGAGTATAGTATACTGTATAGAGACAAAATGTTGACTCGATATGGGGATATTTGATAAAAAGAGCATGTGCAATCCAGGAACGATACAAATAAATCATTAACGAATAACTTCCAATGAACAGAAGTACAGAATTTATGAACATATTTTTTTAATATCTATTTCCAAAGTATCAAAACTAAATATATATTAGAATTTCATACATTTTTTATAAAACAATTCAATGCCTGTTTATCATTATTTTTCCCCAAAATACTTCGCTTTAGAATCAGATGATACTAAAGTTTTGAATTTAAAATTAATCCTTGAATTTAAATTATATTATTAAATATTCACATATAAGTAATGATGGCAAGGGCTGGGGGTTGATATACCTTACAACACAAAAGTATCGGCACACTCCACACCACGCAATTAATCCGGGGCAGCTGTTTTGAGGATACATCGATCCTCATTTTCAACCGTAGACCGAATGATATGAGAAAAACTCTAATTTTAACATGCCTGTTCTAGCCCTACTCTCGATAAACATATTATTTACTAGTACCTACTTTTGTCGCTTACACACCTCAAATCTTTGACATGCGAAAAATACGGAGAAATAGACGAAAAGGTCTCTTGTCATTGCAGCACAAAATATAAAACATGTGTCTTGCCCTAATAAATCAAACAGAACTGAGAATGGCAACTGTCCATTCTCTCTATTCATCAAATTGGTGTTGCTTTTTATGTAAATAGTTTCGTAAGCGTCCAATTCCCACAGCGAAGTTACTTTCTTAATCCATTTCAGGTTTTCTAATTTAATACCATGCCCGGTTTCGTTTATGTGTTGTGCTACACTCGACGATTCTAGTCCACCATATTGATAACCTGATATGTTCCTTGAATCTTGTTCCTGTCGTTTTAATTTGACCAATATAGGCTTTATCACAGTAACTACGTGCAATTTTATAAATTCCCGACCTTTCAGTAGAAGAGTAACTGTTGATCAAACTAAAAGAACGATGGGCACCAGATACAAGGAACGCATCATATATTATCTACATGGACACTGGGCATAATGTTAAATTAGAATACCTAAAAACGTAAACTTCGCTGCGAAACTATTTACATAAAAAGCAACACCAATTTGGTGAATAGAGAAAACGTTGTCATTGTCAGTTCTGTTTGATGTAATAGAATAAGACATAAGAGTTTTATGTTTCGTGCTGCAATGACTCTGTCGACTATTTTTCACGTCTTAGTTTTACAGTGTGCAGGCGACAGAAATAGGTATTTGTAAATATTTTTTATTGAAACAGCTGTCCCGGATTAATTAAATAAACTTGTGTGGTGCGGAGTGTGCCGAAACTTTTGTGTTGTTTGCTGCTATTCACGTATGATTAGAAGACGACGCAACCAATTATAATAAAATGTCAGCAAATAGAATTTGGATGTTTACAACATCCTCGAAATTTGTCAGAATTTCTTATTAAGAATAAAAAATCATATAAATTTTAATATTTTATTACACATTTGGTAATGGGTGGCTATAGGTAAAGAAAAGAATGCGATATGAACCTGCTCGCTACACCTTTTTGAATTCGATGAAGAGTCGTTTAACATTTCAGCTAGCCATGGTTTAAAGCAGAAAACAATAGCAGCAGATTTTACAAAATCACCTAGGATCAGTCCTCTAAAAAAATAATAGATAAATACACAAGTACAAGCATGTGAAAAGATGAAATAAATACAGAGTCGGATTAAGAATACATTTTATTAGAGGTAGATTTTTATTAATAAATGAAAAGTACAATAAACATAAACAATTTTATTCTTATTAAGATATAAACTTTGTGAAAGAAGAAAAATATTAATAATATACATATTCTGCACCATTTAATAACAGTGTATAAAACTACAACGTAAGTCTATCAATAGCCAATTACAATTATATTCGTCACTAATAATTAAAAGCAAAAAAAAATTAAAGCACTTTCATTCACTAAATGTTATTGTAAGAAAACGGAACATTAATAGAAAAAAAAAAAAACAGAAATATTTAAATACTCAAATATCTCATATACTCATATAATATTATTGCTTTCGAAATTAGAATCGTTTTGATTGTCGCTTTTTAGTCTTTCGAACGATTGCTTAATACGTCACTTGAATTTAACTAATATTTGAGCTTTTAAATATTCACCTCCTAAAATATCTTGCAAATGTAGTAACATTTTATAAAGTTGCTTTATAATATAAATATTTTACATTGTACATGTGTGTAAATATGTAGATATAGCAAAATCTTGTAAATTCTTAGACAAATATATTTTTTCTCTTTTTTCAAATATATAAAATTTATAACAATACGCAAATTTGAAATTTGCACAGGTTGTAAAAAAATTTCTAAGACACAAACTACTATCTAAATAACGTTAGTATATAAATTTCTAAAATAATTGCACTTATTATAAGCCTTAAAATAAGGTCCAACGACTGCTTTCTTACATTGAATACATTATTGTTCAAGTACAGTCCGGACCTAACTTGGAAGAACTGTGATAAACTGGCCTTGGCCTTTAACAAACGTTAAAACAAAAATAAAACAAAACAAAAATATTACTATCACAAAGTGATTTGATTTTTTTGTGCTAAATACGTGAAATGAATAGAAATCCTCTTGCTATCATTTTTTTCATTTTTCAAATTTAGTGATATTTTATATCTAAAATTGTTATTATTTAATTCCTTTTCACACTTCGACAATTTTGACTTGTAAAAGAAAAATATACAAACAAACAAGAAGTTATATACATAATGCCAAGAAATTATGGCTACTTGTATTATATACAGCATGACTTATTTATCTTGGAACTGATTTTGCCTTCTGTAACGTTTAAATTACTTTGGTTACTTCATGAAGCACGAGGTTGATTGGTTTCCTGATACTAAAAAGTCCGTCGTGTTTAAGATCATACTGTATAAAACGTATAAAACAATAAAATAGTAGGCAGAATCACATATACACGTTGTAAACAACACAGGCAATCCAAAATTATAAAGCAGAAAACACAAAATAAATAAAATTTTTGATTTTTCACATGAGACAAAGAATTTCCTTTAAAATTCACCCAACACCTAACATTAAATAATATTACAATATATTACAAATTTGTGCGTCCGTCGGCATTAAAAAAAAAAACAACTGTAATTGTTTTAAACTTAATAATATGTATGTATATATATTATCTATAAATGTGCAGTCAATATATATATATATATAATAGTATGTAAATATATTTATAATGCTCTATAAACTAAGAGAAATTTGTAAATAGATTATATATAAATGAGATAATAAATTTGTTATAAACAAAAGAATCTGCTCTAAGTGTCAACTTCACTAAAATACCCCTTTACTCCATAGTATTTACAGCGTTATTTATTTCAAGTTGTACAAGTCACATAATTGTACGGTTTCCAAGAAATAAGCTTAGACCTTTATTATCCACTATGTTATTTAAAGAAAATTTGTCATTAGTGAAATAATACCGCACAATTTTTAATGGAGTAAAACTTAATTAAAAAAAAAATAACTTGTTAAAAATAATTTAAAAAGCGTTCTCTTCTAACAGTGGCTAAAATAAAGTGGTTAGAATTTGACATTTTATGTAAATAATAATAGGTAGATGTACTCCGACAAATCTAAGCTCATGCTTCATCAATACGTAGAATCCTATAAACTTATTTAAATGTCAACCATATCCGCATCGTTAATATGCGCCTTAAAGGCATAAATTGCAGAACTTTATAGTATTTACTACAGACATCAATACCTTTCAGTTTTTACTTATGACTAGGTCCTTATATGTCAATCATTATAAGTGTAGCAAGTATGTAACTACATCTTGGAACACATTGATTTCAGTGACTTTAAAACTTGAAACGTAAATAATAGCAGTTTTGTTTTGATTGTTTCATTAACCGTATTTAATGCTTTTTTTTTGTTTTTGGCGGAATATATATGTTAAAACATATCATACAATAACAGAATATTTGCAAATCCCTTACCTACTAAAAATAGAAGTCCAAACCAAAAAAAAAAAAAATTATAAACTTTAAAGAAATCAATAAACTAGTACGATTCAGAGATTAGATAAATTTGGATAATTAGTGTTGTACTGCTTAGCAGTTTGAAATAATTAGTTAATAAAGAAATTATTAATAATAAAAATAAAAACTAAATAATTACAGACCTTCAAAAGGTTGTTTTTTAACCAAAAATAATAATAATAAACAATTTTGGTTAATCACATTGTAGATTACTAAAAAAAAACTAATAATAATATTGTACTTAGAGCTTTAAATTTTCCTATATTTACAGTAATTTGCCTCTCAGTTTTCAGAAGGGAAATATTTCGAATTTTCTTATTATGCGAGAGACAATAAACTGAATTTCCTGTGTGACAGCAAAAAATTATGTTTTAATTCCCGAATCGAACACAGGATCATAGCGAAATAAATAGCACCAAGTACGAAATCATTCCTTCAACTGCGTACCAGCGCAATTATTTGCAACCGCTAGAGGATTTCACTTTCTTCTTGTTACGGTTGGAGAAAAAACCCCATTGGAAAAACGCAGTCCTTAGGCATGAAACAATCATGAACGGTCTTCATATGATTCTTCATTTTATCGGGTCTAGAGAATTCTTTTTGACAAACAGGACAAGGGAATACTTTCCTTTGATGACCTTCGTGGTACAAGAAGGCATGGCGTTGGAAGCTGTACTTATTCTTAAACGTCTTCTGTACGTCAACTTTCGCACATTCTGTACATTGATAGACGCCTTCGTTTATCGATGCATACCTAAACAAATTCAAGCCTCTAACTGACATCTCCGTCAATTGCTCCGCCGGATCTTGGCTCTGTGATGTTGCCCTACGTCTTGCTCTACGCTTAACGGGTTGACGGCCGGAAGGTGCGTTCATGGTACTATTACTTTGCGCTGTACTAGTGGACGGCGTTGTCGAATTGTTGTTATTGTTGTTTATGTTATCAGTTGAATTGAGTTGAGTTGACGCGGCAGAAAAGTCCGTACTGTTGTTTGTCTCATCCACATTCATTTCGACTTTAGGGGTGAGTAGTTTCTGCGTAGCTGGTGAATCTGCGAAATTTGAGAAGTTCAAATTAATCTATTGTACCCAAAAAGGAGATTAAAATAAAATTATAGGTACAAAATTGCTAAGTAATTTTCTGTCAAATCAAAGAAAGATAAAATTCAAAAGAAATAACTTGCATTTATCGCTCGTTACTTTCTACCATACAAACAGCACTAAATATAAATCAAACTTCATTAAAATATTCCTATTTTCAAATTCTAACGTATATCTTTAATTGTGTCGATAAAAAACACTCTAGGAAATTTTTTGGACGTAAATTAAAGATTAAAAGACATTCTCTGAAACTCTCGACAACTCGCATTGGATAGAGATATTTGGAAATATGTTAATCCGTTCAAGTATCTGTAATGTGTTGATCTAAAAAGATTAAACGCACATCTATACTTCTTTACTCAACCTGAAATTATTCCCGAATACCCCCCAAATAGAAGATTACAATTTTAAGTGGCGTTCAGATAGGGTAATGTGAAAGTAGTGCAAGAATTAAGGTGTAGTGTACAATACAAATTAATACGACCGTTTATGAACGCGGGGTAACGCAAAATTAAGAATTAATGCAGTGCGAAACAATACTAACGCCAAACTTTGACAAAACCACGACGTCCATTATATATAATTTATTTTTTTAATTTTTGTACCATGTTTACTACAGAAATTGCCAATAAACATACTGTATAATTTTATTTTATATCGTCGGATAAATTTACGTTACGACAAAGCATATTATTGGTGTCATTTGCCAAATTACTGCGAAGTATTGCACTAATTTCGCAGTACTCTATAAGAGGTATTGTTCTATCCACTTCTCATGCTCATCAGATTCTAATATCCATGAAAGAAATCCACTACCTACTGTAATACACAACTGCCTTGACGTAACAACCAAAACTTATTTAAAATATAAATTCTACATACTACAAACGTATTATAAAAGTAAATTATAAAATACTTGAAGCAAGGTCTGTGCAGGTTGTCCTTTTTGCATACTCAAGTAGATCAGTTTTATTCCTGCATGTGTAAATAGGGTGTCTAACCGACCTAATATTGATTGAAGGAATACTTTCAAGAACAAGAAGCTTGATATCCCCTGAATCCTTAACGATTTTTCCTTTTGTGATAATACTTTTCAGCAACTAAAAGGAAAAAAAATACACTGTAAAATAATAAATCTTTATTTAAATAATAAAAAAAAAACAACCTAGAAACACAACTACTGCATCAAATTTTACCCATTCAAAGGTAACTAAAACATACAGAACGTAAGGAATAAATATGTACAAAATAAAACTGAAATAAAGTATTAAACTAAGATAGTAGCAAAAATACATGTATTAAATATTAAATCGAAAAAATTACCTGACTGACTTCTCGACGAGTCCTCTTTCCATAAATGCAGCAATAGAAAGAAAGCTTTGGGTTTGTTTGTAAGTTTGGCAAGACTCGAATAATAAGGTTTGTATATAAACAAATTTATTGCTTCGAAAAATAAGTATATATGTACAATTTAGTTAGGTATAAAAGCTAAAAAATCTAAGAATTTATTATATATGTAATTAACATTGGTATATAAGTCGTTAACTAACTACTATAGTCATCGATATTATCGATCATCTATAGGTAATATAAAATAAAACTAATAACAATAAATATATTAGTTAGTATTATTGGCATAGTCAGACTTTAAGGATAGTAAAATTTATCGTTAAGTAAATAAAAAATACGACATGATACATGTCTTGGTATTATGCAGAATTGAAGGACATTATTTAAATGGACTAAAGTAGCTGAGAATGTCTTTGATTTGCTATTTTCCATCATGTTATGTCACTATCCTACGTTGAGATTACACGACTATAAAAAGGATTCAGAATCAATTCGAGGCACAATTGGTATACTATTCACAAACTGATTTTTCAACTGGAAAAAACCGCATGTTATATGATTTTCTTTGCAAGTCATGCGATATACGTACTTCTTTATTGTTCCGTTTATTGCTGTCTCTGCATTTCTTTTTTATTATTATAATAAAAGGCACAATAAAAATTCTGCATGATTAAAAACAGAACATATTAGATGCTTATCGTCGTCCAACAATAATCAACAATATACTTTTCACAGTCAACAACGCGTAAATTTAATATAAAAATATCAGTTTTCAAAATATTTCGTTTACATCCTACAGAAAAATATTGCTTTACAAAATATGTCATTTTAATATCTGTATACAGAGTGGAGCATATATATGTCGCAGTTTTTTAATGAAAATATAGATAGGTAATGACTTACATTTCATGAAGAACTTTTATAGCCGATTTATATAATTTCCTATTATCCCATTTATATGTATACTATCTATTACTAAGTGTTGAATTTGTTGATTAATGAATCATTAATAGAAAGTGCTCGAACTAAAACAAGAGTTGTATTTGAAAAACCTACTCTTTGCCCAATTTAAATCCAGTTTTATTAAAGATCAATAAGTATTAACAAAATATAGAACTGTAAGACAAGATAGTGCTTTTCCTGTTAGATGAAGTTGAAAATTAATGGATGAAAGTTATATATATATAGTTCTTCAAAATGGTATCATTACCATAATTCGACTACATCGCATTAATTAACTATTTCATGGCAAATTCTACGAGTGTACTTACTCATACACATTTTTGAAACATTCAATTTCGATAAAAAATTGCAACATATACAAATTTCAAATACACACATCGAAATGGACTAGAGAACAACCGTAGAAAGTATGTTTCCGTACGCTATTTCAAAATTTGACAAGAATGTAGCATGCAGAGCTTACAGTATTTATCCCTGTGTCCGTAATCAAACGTTAGTTGGCATTTCTATGTTCTACATTTTGCATTAATTTGGTGAATCGGTCACCTAAAAAGGATATAAGTTGAGTTTTATAATGTTTTGGCATCACTAAAGATGGAAAGACGGCGTCTTAGTCGTGGAATTCTACTAAAAGCATGACAATTCGAAACGTGATGGCAGCTATAAATTCTACAAAAAGAATGATCGAACGTCTGCGGCAACGTTATGAAGAATCTGGCGAAGTAAGACATCTTGGCCTCACTAGAAAAATAAATGCGGTACTTATATGATAATTTCTTCGCCTGTAAGTTCTTCGTAACCAAAATCTTACGGCCAACCACTAAAAATTGAACTCCAAAATGTCCATCAGATAAACGTCGATAATCAAATTGTACGAAATAGATGGCCTCCATACCCGACGTCCTGTTAGCGTTCGCGCTTTATCGTATGGTAATCGCACACTGCGATCCAGGTTTGGTTTGAACCAAGATTCGACAAGACTGAGGGTGTGAACAAAACACTTATTTTTCTATAGAGGGCCAGTTCTTACTTATACGCGACAATACTCCACGTGAGGTTCGTTAGAATTTTTTTGGAAGAAAACAATACCGCGGTTTTACCATGACCAGCACAATCCCTCGACTTGAATCCCATAGAACATGTGGGATATGCTTCAAATACATGCCTGAATTATGGTGTTTCCACCAAAGGAAAAGCTATGAAATTGTTTGCAAGACTAGTGGCAACAAATTGAACAGTATGCAATAAACAAATTAATTAGAAGTATGCTCAATAGGTGGCCATGCACTGTATTAAATGCGTTAATCTTTCATTTCTATTCCGATTATGTTGTAATTTTTGAAGTTTAGTGTGGTCTAAACTGTGTGAACATAACATTTTAATTTGTGCTATACAGATAAGAGATCATTATTAAACGTCTTGCTTATTGTTAAACTTGTTCCCTACACCATTTTGATGTCTGTATTAAGAATGTCCGTTTATTCGTGAAATAAGATATTTAAGTATATGTGTCTAACGCTCCTTTTAAAGCACACTTTATTTTATTGACAGAGATTATTAAGGCACTAGATTTTGCTGTTTATGTATAATTTTAAGGTGAGCTAGCATATTGTCTTTCCTAGTAAAGTCTTTCATACAGATCGGACACGAGAACATCTTAACATCGAGCCTATGCGACGTCATATAATGTCTGCAAAAATTGCTGATGTGAGTGTAGACTCTATCACAAACCGTACAACGGTAGAGATTATCCTTTTCGCGAACACAGAAATCTCTCGCCGATTTGTCGGGATCACTGATCTTCTTGTTCGTCTTCTCGTATTTGGTCGGTTTCATGTCGAAAACGGGATCGTCTAAAATTATCTCGAAATTACCGTCCTCCTCAAAATCGTAACAACTGGAGTTTTTCTTTTTCGGAGTATTACTGTTACTATTTTGATCCATCACGTTATCTAAGAAGGCCTTGGGATCTAACTTTATGTCGATGCCGTCGTAGTTAGCGTCGACTTCTTGAATATCGTTGTCGTTCTCCTCCATTTCCGTGTCCGATATCACCAAATCAGTATAGGGCAGGTTATATTCTTCGTGCAAGGACGTGTTAAAGTCTATACACCGTATATTTGGCGAGTTTTCTTTATCATCTGAAACAGGAATATTGTAATTTCAATATAAGACCTTTAAACATTAAAATGTTAGTAGAAATGAATATGTGTAATGTAGAATGAGTGTTAAAAGAGAATAAACTGACAAGTCGTAATTTTTAAATTAAAATCAATTTTACTTAAAGCAAATAATTTTTAATCAGAAATATGATTTCGAAGGACTTGCTGTATGTTTTTTTGTAATGTCCAAGAACCATGTAGCAAAAGCAACTAAAACCCCTATTTTCCTTTCTTCAGTTTTTAGAAATATAGTGACAAATATAGAATTGTACTAAACGGGACAGTATTTATTGTCCCTAACACGTAGGCGTTGAAATAAAATTTTCGTAACAATACAACATATTTGTTATATCTGTTAAACAAAGGGCCAATATTGGTTTTCATTTGTTAATAAGTTGTGCTAAATTAAAATGTAAGTTGGCCAAAAATTTTAAAAAGTTGAGAAAAACGAGCTTCTTGCTCTTATTAAATATCTGCAGAAGAAAGATTTAATGCCACGATGATATAGTTGGTGTGCTTGCGGATGATGCTCCTTCATATCAAGCAGTGAAGAAGTGATCTCGAGAGTTTTGATGCGATATAACAACTTACAAGCACTCAAGAAAGGATTGATCGTGTCTAAGACATGATTAAACAAGATCCTCGGTTAACTCCTATACTTTTAGAGGTACAGTTGAAACAATAATCACTGGCTATTGGAGAAATTATAAGGTTTGTGGGATGGTAAACCCGAATGACACTTCAGGAGCGAATTTGACATTGTTTCACAGTAACCCAAAACATTTCCTGGATCGGTTTGTTGGAGCTGACGAAACGAGAGTCAATCGAGTCATCGATAATCTCTACCGCCTTGCAAATTTGGGGCCCAACCTCAGCGGATAAGATGATGGTTACCATTCTTTGGGATGCTGAGGGAATTTTATTAATTGATTACTTGGAATATAACGCGACAATCACGAGTCAATATTATGCCATATTAATTAATCAACTTCACAGAGAAAAGAAGTGTGATACTCTCTTTCATTGGGATAATGCTCCGGCGCGGAAAACCCGCGTTTCCTGAAACGCAACAATGCATGTTTCGGGCTGATGGAGCATCCACCATACTCATCCGAAGTAGCTTCTACTGATTTTTATTTATTTCCAAAGCTGAAAGAAAGTCTTCAGGGAACCAAATTTAATAGCGATATATTGATATATTGTTTAATATGTTAGAGACAAGAAATACTGCACAGCCTTCGTATATTTAAAAAACCAAATTGTGGAACTTGAAATTGGTATATTTAAAAAAAAAGATAAGCTCTTTCTAAATGTTAAGTTAAAACTAAAGCGATATTCATAATAAGACTCATTTTTATATCATATCTCATGGAAATTAAATTATACAAATTTATTAACCTCTACTGTAGGTGTGGTTTACATTCAATAATTTGGCAGATATTTAAATACGGTAAATTCTAAGGCTAAATAACAAAGAAAAAATTGCTATCTTGTCACGATGTATCCTCCCTGTGTTCAAAATAATATCGTTTCTGTGGAGGTTATTGACACAGTTTAAATTACTACCGCGTTGCGTTAGTTCAAACTACAATAGGAGTAGTAAATGTGCTTGTGTATATAATTTTGAATACGCTTTTGTTTTACTTTAAAATATAAAAAAAGAGCTACGTCCTTGGAAGTTGTTTTTAGACGAGTAACTGTCCATCAAAAAACAATTCTCATAATTATCAATTTCTGTTAATCATACCAGCACCACAAAGTAAAAATAATATCAATCAATAATTATTAGTGGTAGTTCGTGTTTGTGTGTTAAAAAGTATTAATTTGTTAAAAGGGAAAAGCTATAGGGAACAAGCCGCGTGTTGCTGTAACAATAAAAATATAAAACAAATTACTGAGTTCGTGTTAAAATAAAGAAGTATACATACAACGTGTATATAATTATAGCACAAAAACAACTGATTAAAAAATCTGGAACAACAAACTGGCTCATTCCTTTAATAACTCTTCCCTTAAGTGTTAAACTATAATAGGAAACTCACCTTTCTGTGAAAGTCTTTTTAGTTACTACGGCGCACTTTTAAATTTGCTTTTTTATACGACTAGCAAGAAAAAAACACTATTATCACTATAGCTTTTCCCCTTCACTTTACAAAATACAAATTAACACTGTCGAAACGAGAAGCCCTCACTAGTAAATCTATAAATAATAATTAAACAATGAGACTAAAACTATGTTGCTATTTTATTCACAAATTACTTTTTATTCTTTTGGCGGTGAATATTTGAAGAAAAATTACAATGTGTACACGTTTACATAACTTCGTAAAGAAATACAAATTGTCGTTGTACCGCTAACGTTACGAGTTTTTTTGGAAGGTTGGTTTTCGTATAGTGTAAATATTTAGAAGAAAATTCTTCAAAGGTCGTTATGGATTCCCGTTTGCGATTCTAAATTGTATAATCTGGCATGAAATTGGAGAAGACGTTTTCTCCGTACTACTGCTAGATTAAATTTCTTTTAACTATTTGAAATTATGAACACGAACCTATCTAATCTACTTTAGCAATTATAAATAATTATTAAATCAATGCTGTAGGAAGAAGGTGAAGTGCGCACATAAGAGAATATCTTCCAAAATGAATGATTCATTGTGTCGCAACCGTGACAGTTTAGTCCTACAAAACAGTGGACCTAAGTAAAACGATATGATTTGGAACTACCTCAAAAACACCCTAAACTCTTGGTCATTGCAATTAAATTTGCTACAAGGAAACCCAGGTAAATGTACCTGGTTAAATGCAACTTTATGGGTGTTTAGACCGATGTAATTAAGAACAGCGGCAACTCTTTAAGCTTCTCAATCTCACACGGCAGGGTGTAAAGCGCCCTAAGCTCTGCACCCTTCACTTCTCGACTCAGTAACAGTAGTCAGACTTGCGTTTTGTCGACTCACGAGATGGGTTCGTGTTATCTACTGGTTTCCCCGGGAGTCAACAAAATACGAGTTTGTCTAGTCACTGCTAATTTCGTGAAGCGGGCAGAAAGTATACTCGTTTCTGCAAGCTTACTCAGAAACTATAAGAGATATCAGAGAGATAAGATTTAAACCACTTTACATGCCCTTAACGATTGCGTAAATATTTTCAACAACCCCCTCCTTTGCAACTGTCAAAATGTTTATATACTACAGAAATACGGGGGGTACATAGAATTTACATTTACTATAAAATATTCTTATTGCGAAAAAAAAAAACCTGAGTGATGTGATACTTCTACAATAATTTAGTTTTCTAACGACTATTTAAAAGTAAGTTAAGAAACACATTACATCGTAACGTATTTGCAAAAAAATATAAAGTACGCAAATCAGATAGATGGCAGCCCTTATCCCCTGCTTAAACTATGTCATTTGTCACAACCTACTTGTAGTCGTTTCAAAATTAAACTCAGCTCCACTTCAAAGATTCTTGAGTTCATCAGTGCTTACATCACAATTTGTGGAATTTTGAAACGCACGCATGGCTGTAAGAATGAAGAAAACTTAGGATATTATGCCTACACGATGATCAATAATTGTAAAAACCAAGTAGGTAAAAATGTCTGCGGTAGTACAAAAGTATGTGACTTTCAGATTACAGACATTCATACTGCCAGCTATTGTCCTACACATGAGCAATATATACCAGGCAAAATGGATGGAAAGGAATCCACCTACAGTTAAACCTAAAAATGTAGTACGACTTCTACTTCATATCAGCACAATGGGAAAATCCTTACGATAATTACAACATACTCCTTTTTTTGGGGTTTTATTATATTAGCAAAGAACATGGCTCCAATTTGCAAAATATGCGAAGCAACCTAGCCGAAACCAATTTACCTTAGCACCTGAGCAGTACATATCAGACAAAAAAATGGAAAGTGATTCACCTACAGTTAAATTTGAAAATGTAGCGCGACGCCCGTTTACATGGAATGTTCCAAGAATTTTGATAAATTTGCAAATATATTTGTTAAATCATACCCTTTATTCCTATTCCTCCTTTTGGAGGTGTTATATGAAACATTTCTTCTTGAATCTTTCTATATTAGCAAAAAGCACGAATTTTAAACAATACTTCGTACGAAGGTGTTATATGTAGTAGTTTCCTAGCAGATATTATCGACAATATTTTGCTGATCATTGCGAATCACAGTAGGCAATATTGTAGTAACATGGAGATGCTGAAAGAAGAATCCAAAACTAGTGATGATCATTGAGTTGGAATTGTTTCGACTGGAACGATGGAAATTTATATGAAATATTGTACTGTTGAACCCAAAATGACGAAATACCTGGAAGTTAGCTTGAATCATCATAACTGTTTAATATCCAGAACAAACATTGATTGAATAACAGGTTATTTCGTAATTAATGGTATTACTTGTAGTCAATGAGATCAACCTTCACCTTCTCTAGCATATTTTTGTGCGCGCGGGATATTTTTAATGCAAGGAACTACACATATATTTATACATATACGCACAATAGCAAGATGTGTCCACTTAGCGTAACTTGTCCTACTTATATAAAAAAATAATGGCTGCGAAGATAGGCTGGAAATAAATACTTCTTGCGCTATCTATTCTACTACTCCCTAATCGGTAAATAAGATATATGTTGTATACACGTTAAGATTTGATAAACTTATTGAATTTTTCATACGAGTTGAACCAATTAAAACGACCTTTGTAATACGTCCTACAACTTACGGCGTACCTACAGCAATTAACCGATATGCAGAGTAACACTTTCTGAAATGAAGTTTTATTAGGTACTTTGTCACTCTTATATTGCTTAATAAACAAAAACTTGATGCAACTTTCTCCCCACCGATGCAGCGAAATATAGGTCGTATATTCTCGAGTTAATGTTGGTACAATGTACGTTTATTATATAATTTCAATACCCTTAATACGAACATGTTAATGTTTACAAATAAGGCATATAGGTATCCGACAGAAACCCACCCATAATATAATTGCGTGTAATCATTATCATTTTTCATTACACGTACGCTCTATTTTTTTTTGCTGTTTATAATTTATCATACGGAAATCGAGCAACAAGTGAACATGGAATTAAATCCTTGTTTCACTACGCGTAAACCGTTATACGTGATGCTGTTCACAAGAGTACAACATCTGTAGGAACTCGATGAAAACATATTGTTGTAGTGATAATAACGCATAATATGAGGACGCATAGTGGTTCTAAAGCGAACACAATGAATAAACGGACGCTCGTTTTAAACTTTAATATTACAGCCCAATTAACGGCTTTTATGCAACTAGATAGTAATTATCGCACAATCACTAAAAACCTTAATATCGTTGTCAGCATTGTACGAGGTTAGCATAAAGGTGATAAAGCGTTGCCAACCAAAAAACCGGTATTTATAATATGTATCTGTATAATAATTCGTACGGGTACGTATACTATCACCATTTAAATATTTTTTGGACCCCTGAGTGGAAGCCAATTAATTAATTGAAAGGAAATTGTGTGAAATGAATATATTTTTATTAATTAGTGAGTTTATAACACAACAGGGTGTTTATTCAAAAAACTATGCTTGTAGGTCTTTAAAGTTGCTTTCATTCCCTATAGACATCACTGGAGCTAGTTTGCACCAGAATTTATAAATGAAATTTAAAACGGACAGTGGCACAATATGCAGCGTGTGCAAATTTGATGACATAATACTGCTGCTGCTGCTATAGTTTATAACATGAAAAAAAAATATAGATATCTGAAAACTGTTGTAGGTTACTCGAAAAAAAAAAAAAACATTGTTTAATGACTTAATTTTTTTTTTAGGTATTTTAAAAGCTATTTCTTTTTCTGATTATAACATTTCTAAAACTAGTTCAACAATTTAAAAAGAGGCAAAAGAAAGCACTATTTTCTTTATAAACATTGCATAGCAGCACTTTACTCATTTATTTATTGAGTCAAAAGAAAATCATTCCGAAACTGCTCTAGATTGTTATTTTAGCTGAAACTTGAAAAAATAAAAATTCTAAAGCGCATGCAGATCGTAAGAGAACACAACTAGAAGTGTGTATCCTCTTCAATGAATAGCCGAATAGAAAACCAATTATTCCATCTGTTGTGAGCAAAACTTTGAAGTGTTTTAGAGGTAAAGACTCTTTCTAAATTTGGAGTACGAAAGATTCTAACTAACGAGGATAAAAAATTAGGCTTGTTGTGACAAGTCATCGAAAATTCGCATTCTTCTACACGCCAGTTGTTATGGGTTTAGTAAAACATATGCTGAAAGAAAGCAAGTTTCACCCTTACAAAGTTATTCTACAAAAAGAATTATCCAAAAATGATTTTGACGTGTTGAATTGATGAATCCAATTAACAACGATGGAATTTTAATTAATAGGATTTTCTTTCCGATACTGTCCCAGGAAGATCCTCATGTACTGATCCAGCATCATATTCAAAGACCGCAAAGAATAAACACATGGGTAAGAATTTGCGCTGATATCGGTTCTTTCTTGGTCAACGATATCTTACTGGAGATACGTATTTATAGTTATTGCAGAATCAAATTATCCCGTCTCTTAGAGTACTATTTCCTAATAATTGAGATTGAACGACTTACAGATACTGATCTTAATCTCGATGTCGAAATTGTAAAAAAAAGAAAGCTAAGAAAAATACCTGTTTTACAATTCTCGGTATTCGGCCTATTTCAGCCCGTCATTTTTATTGCTTATGTGCGATTTTACTATCCCATTGCATAAACATTCATAACATTTACAATCAACTAATTTTTCTACTATTCACCAATAAATCGAAACTTACCGGCAGGAGGAAAATCATTTTCACTTTTCGCGATTGAGGTGTTGAAATTTTGTTCTTTCGACGTTCCCGCTACAGGTTCGTTTTCGTCCTTTACGTTGTTTTCGTCCATATCATTTTCCCTATCGTTCTTCCCGCTACTCGTGTCCGAATTGTTGCCGGTGAATCCGTCCATTCCCATCTTTACTTCTAACATTTCTGGACTTCCCTGTACCAAATTATCTGATCTATCAAAGTCGTCGACTCCCGGTGTGCCATTTGAACTGCCCGACAGTTTCCGAGGTCTCCCTCTCTTCCTCTTAGGTTGCAGTAGCGCGTTTCCTAGCATATTCAACGAGTTGAAACGTTTCTGCGGTTGCAATCTTTGTAGTTGTGAGTGCTGCTGGTTTTGCGTCAGCGAAGAGGTTATAGAATCACATTTTTCCTCATTTACTTCAGTTAAACCCTTTATCCTTAAACTTTCGGCCACTCTAAGGAATGCGGTTAATCTATCTTGATCGACGCTAACTTCGCCTCTGTACATGAAATCGAGAAGGCTTCTCATATCGTTATAAGGTACGTCTTTTAAAATAACAATAGGATGTTTGTCGGGGTGATTGACAAAGAGAGTTTGGAAATATGGACTACATGCCGACAAGACCATCTTATGTGCTTTGAGGAGTTTTCCTTCCACGGCTAACGTTACATCTACAAAACTTTCGTCATGAAGGAGTTGGTCGAATACTGAGAGTAAGTTTGATTGGTGATTGTTCCACCGAAGACAGAATCGTTGGGAAGACATGTTCGAAGGTTGTGCTGGAGAAGACCCCGCAGATTGGTGATGATATTGTGCCTGATATCGATATTTAAGACTGTTCATGAGTATCCGTACCCTAATTTAGTAACCCTGCAAAAGAAAAAGGGCATTAAAATAAATGATGATACTCTAAAACATGACGAGTGTACTGGTCCCCATTATCACAAAAATATGCCCATGCTCGTGGCTTCATTTCCTCTTAATGTAAAAACCGAGAATTCCTAACTCATTCTTTTCTGAAGTTCTGTAGTTTTGCACATAAATTGTCGGAATAAAACTTCATCACCATTACAAATTAACTTCAAGATGCACATTATGCATGTAGCTTAATTAGACTCTGGCAAGATAAAATTAATGACCTCAACATTAAAATGCTTCAAAAGTTTTGATATTCATGTATACCAACGGCACACAAGAAACATATAATGCGACAAAATTGCTATAAAATATGTGAAGAAGCAAATTCCATAGGTTTGAAGAAACCTCAGCCGCCTATATTTAAGCTGTTATTATTTAATGAAGGAAGAAATACAGAGTACCATTAAATCTAACGCACTCACCATTATTTCTTTTAACTTCTAATTTAATACATTTTGCAAAAATATTTATAATCCGTAGATAATTAATTATTCAGAACATTATCCCACACAGTATATGTGTATTATTGTATGGATTGTCCTTGTATAAGAAGGTCACGTATTCAAATGATAGCTAAGAAAACTCAATAATTTTTCCTAACTAATAAAGTTGCATCTCCTACATACCACACTCTGAAATACACCGCGTAAATTTATTCTCTACAATATATTCGAAATGCAAGTAGTGTAAATGTTTACAAAACTAAATTGCATGCTTGGCTCTATTTAGGCAGTGAATTAAAACGCCTAGGAAACATACAGGCTGTGAAGCAGTGAACACCCAAACTTTGCCAAATGCAGGTAATTTCTTTAAAGAGCACCATATACTCTTTCTCTAACCATCGCATAGGAATTTCGTATCGTTATTTGAATTTATATGGACATAGAAGTACTAGCGTAGCAATTACATGGTTAAACCTGCAGAAACGAGTACGCGCTTCACGAAATTAGCAGAGACTAGACAGACCCGTGTTTTGTCGAGTGTCTGGGAAACCAATAGACAACACGAACCCATTCTCATGGGACGAATGAACACGAGTCTATCTAATCTTTGCTAATTTCTTGAAGCGCAACTTGTTTCTGCAGGCTTACTTATAATACGCAGCTTAATATTTATCACATAACTCTGTTTTATTATACTAAAACTTAAAATTTTGAATTTCCAAAGCTACCCTAAACCTTACATTACTGTACCCTACACATTTTGACCTGCAGATGATGCAGATGACCTGCAGGAATTTTTAATCTCAGGAAAATACCTTGTCATATTCTACATGTTAGGAAAAATACCTCTAATTTTAATAGGGGCTGCAACCCATTTTTATGTCTTGCAAATTATGTTCGATTCATAATATTGTCAAACTTCCCTGTCTTTATATAAAGAAGGATGTAATCAAGTAAGCATTGCTACTACCTCAAATTGACTAGCGATGAGAGCATTGAAAGTACTGTTATATTAGGGAAAACTATTTAAACTGGAGATATGTGTTCGGTTAGATCTTAGTGGTGTTTGTTAATAAACCTACGAAGCGTTAGTATGATAGTGTTTTCATTTACTCATTCTAGCTATTTGTTATATGATTCTTTGAACCTCAGAACAATAGACGCGCCACCTATAGATACTTTGGAACTGTCACAACCCGAGTTCTGCATTGGGGTATTGCGTCTCAGTGATTTCTGGTGTTAGCATTGTTTGGATAACAAACAAAACACACTGACATTGCTATTCTTAACCGTTAATTGCAAATTTTAAGCTTGAGCAGCTACTTGTAAAATGAAGGACATAAAAAGGCTGATTATGTTACAACAGGTTGCAGCAATTAGTGTGCTTAGAAAAATGGAGAACCACTCTTACAAACAATTGCGCAAATGAGTCGAGATGAAAGGATGCGATCACTGATCTATTTATTATTACTACAAAAATTACAATAAAGATTATTTATACTAATATATTAATGTTTGTTACTTACTGTTAGCTTACATAAACATTTTCTAAAACATTGTTTTCGCTGTTTCTCTGGCTAAAAAAGATGCTTCCTTTTTTTTCTAGAGCACTAAAATAAGTATTTTCAGTTGTATAAAATCTTGAGAAATAAACAGAATCAGTTGTCTACATTGTTAATCAGGGTAGCGCGATTTATACGCTTCCTACTTAAAAATATCGCTTCTTCCTAATACATAAATTATACCTATTACTTAACTTTTTTTATTTATACACGAAATATGAAAACAACAGATCGTCAATATCGGCATGACTGTTGTCATAATAACCAAACTAGACTAGGGACACTAGAAACCATTCAGGTAAAATTTCCAAGTCTAAGAGTCCCCATTAACTGCAAGTAGCTACGAGGATGCTATTTAAAAGAATGACGTTTCTGGTATTGAATTTGGCCAAGTTTGGTGTTCAGTACACACGTGTGGAATATACCATATCTAAATAGAGCCAAGTATGTAATCTAATCTCGTAAAAATATATGCTAAAATATGTTAGAATTTCGGATCATTTGGAGGAAGTACATATATCTAAATTTAGGCGATTGAGGACAAAATTATAAATATTTAGAAATCTATGAGACATATATATACGAAACCCATACTATATTGGTTTATTTCTAGATGGAGACATTTAAAATAACGAAGTAAATGTCTGCTTTCCTATTTGTTAATCACCCTTTATACACGGATTTTTTTTAAGATGACGTCTATTATGTTATCAGAAATATTTAGCTTCGCATTACTTGCACAATAGGCGGAATTTTACAATTCCAGAAGGTTGGGACATTCTGCATGTATGTTTAATGTATAATCGGCAGTACGCAGTTTTACAAATGTGTATAAACATATCTGTGAATTATTGAAATATTATTAACCAAAATAAACACAAAAATATCCTAATGTCACATTTATCTTGAATGGATATGTGTGTTTTTCACTTATGATATATGTATATACTTTATTATTTTGTTATATTTCATTATAAAAAAATATGGTATTATTTCTTTTCATTTTTATGATTTCAGCTTCCTGTCACCCAACAAACAATGAGAAATATTTTAAGGAACACGTGAAAAATATGAAATACAAACGTACTTATTTGAAGATAAACCCCACATTTCGAAAGCGCCTACTTAGTTACATTGTGCTAACATGGCTAAGTAAATCAACCGAAAATTAGAGTGCTTATTATTAGAGTAATACTTAAAAGTAAAACTTTCGATGGGAGGGGCAACTTTAAAAGAGAAGTTGTGTATGGAAAGAATTAAGGTAAAGATGGCTAAATTTTACTAGAAGAATAGCAGCAAAATCAAGCTCATAAAAAGATGAAAAGGGTACAGGATAAATTAGAAAATATATCGATCTATATTAATGAAAAAAAGTAAAAGGAAACCTTCATCATCATGAAACGTATATTTTGCATATCGAAATAAGAGAAAACTAAAAAAAATCGAAAACTTAATTTCGTCAAGATTCTGGATTCAGATAAGTAAATGTATTTATATTTGAAGAGTGCAATATTACCAAATTTAAAAATAACAATGTAGTTTGTCAGCCGTTTGGTTTATGTACTTTAACTAATAGATTCCGCTTCTCTTCTGCAGGGTGCGTGTTTTTCTTTTAGGTGGGCAGATCATTTGATAATCATAAAAATCTAGAAGCCAACAGTAAGTATTACAGTAAACAAGTAAGTATAAAGTATTACAGTAAATAAGTAAGTATAAAGAATAATGCTATATCGTGTAACCCTAGAAACCCTAGACTTACGGTAAGTACACTATTTTAACTAGTAGCTCTATATCTGTAAATTATTAGTTTAACAACAAAGTGCTATTCATTTAAGTACAACAATTTAAAAAATAGGAAATTTCAACAAGAAACATAAATGTTGAATCAATTTAAATTTGAAAAGAAAAAATATAGAATGAAATATGCTATTGCAATGAGTAAAATATCCACCAGTATCCGTTATGGGCTATGTAAATTATACAATTGACTACATTTCATTGCACCTACCATGAGCAATTTAAACACTGCAAAAACTATATCAACTCTACACTAATTTGTTTATTTGAGAGACTACCACGTGCGACATATCGCGAATAAATTAATAGCAAAATACTGCAGTGTATAGCACGTATTGTTTTTATTGCTACGCTGCTTGCGATAACTATTTGAATATTAATGATTTTGCACGAAACCGTTCTGTTTTGATCGAGAGAAATACTTAATGAGCAGTCCCTGTACATGCAAAACTTGACTTGGTTATATATTACGCAAAGACGTTCCTTGAAGGTCATTATCGCTCGATAATTATATTATTATTATACAACGTTACAGTACAGCGAATTCTTGTAGAATATATTATTTTTGCGTTATGTTGTCGTTTGCAGAGAATTGGGGTCAAACTGAAATCTTGAAACTACACCAAACTGTGCACACAAAAAGCCTACAATCATTGCCTTCTCTCTTATTTACGAAAAATGACCGTATACCAACATTTCGTATCAATAAATGCAGATATATTTTCGCTAATATATCCTGCTTTCAATATACAAGCGTTCTAGAGTCTGTCAGAACTTGGAAAGAATTGGAGTTTCTTTTAGAACTATTTCTACGTTGTAGTAGTTTTACATTTAGTTCATTTGGTTGGGTATGGTTCCTGCAATAATTGAGACAGGCATAGGCATTAGTGGTCGTAAGTACCACCTAAATATGCTTACGAGACAACATAATACATTTCAAACGGGGATTTCTGCTTTAAACTTATGCGTCATAAAGGACCTGGAGAAATTAATACCAGGCGCAACCATAAATATATTTACTGATAATTAGGCAGCACTAATGGCTGTTAAAGCCTGTGAATGTGTCCTGATCCACGAATGTTTACGTAATTTAAGGCAACTGAGGTGCAATAACCACGTTACTCTGGGGTGGACCCCAAGCTACCAAGAGATATACACAACAAGAGGAAATAAAAAGGCAAGTAAGCTAGCCAAGGGAGCATGTCTTTCATCGGTCTTAATTCCTATTGTGGCCTACAAAAGACCCACCTAAAACGAGAAATCAAAAAATGGGACGGTAGTCAAAAAAGCCCACACTAGCCAAGCATGCCAGCATATCCGGCTCGCCAAAGGCAGCATTGATAGTGCAAAGGAGACCTCAGATTACTAGCAGAAATTTTGACGAATCATGTACCCCGAAATACCACTCGTGTAAACTAGAGAGATCTAAAAATCAAATCTGCCACCTATATCAAAATTTGACGGCAGAAACAGAACACATTCTGTGTAAGGATGTTCCCATCAGTCATAACACAACATCAACACTTCAATAGGCCCTTTCTCACACCTACTGAATTGAAGAAAAGAGATTCGATAGTAGTATTAAGATTCATTAGAAGCTTCCCTCTATTCTAACACACAGAAGGATACTGCTACAATAGACCTAATTAAGTCGCAGCAACTGAAGGCATCTGTGCCAGGGTGCATCTATAATAATAATAATAATAATAATAATAATAATAATAATAATAATAAT
>LR736859.1:659588-773428 GCA_902654985.2 Oryctes borbonicus | reverse complement strand
ATAATAATAATAATAATAATAATAATAATAATAATAATAATAATAATAATGATAATACGTTCTACGATAAATTTATTAGCAATCCATAGAAATTACGCTGTTCAAACTACGTAGGCAAAGATGTAACTAACGTCAAACAAAGATAGGAACATTTAAGGATAATTATAGAAAAGAAAATGCCAGGTGTTTAACAAATACCGTAAAACATTTAGTTTCGATATATAAGTTTACGTTAGTAATTCGTTTTTTTTCCGATATTTTTAAAGGCAAGTTACAATGTCGAAAAAGCAAAAAATTACAATGAAGAACAGAAAACTACCTTCTCTTTCATAAAGTAAAATGTAGTATAGCTCGTCATAGACAAGGACGCGAAAGTTCAATTTGAATAAAAATCTGGAAGACACAATGTTAGAAATTGAAACTGGCAAGTGGCTAACGTTTACGAAACAAGGCAAGTGGCTGACGTCAGCAAAATAAGGCAAGTGGCAACAAATTATCAGTATTTGTAAAATAAGGAAGGATCTTACATATCTATAGCACTTGCCTTTATCAGTTTTGTTAATTTTATATAGATATAGGAATGGTATAAAAAAAAGGTATCTACAACATTTATCAGATTTTACGGTGGGAGCTTTAAATGGAAAACAATATAGACCCCATCATCGAGGAATTTAAATTTTAATTTATGAACGAATTATATAGAAAAATGTCATAATACTTCAAGTAGTTATCAATAATTATAGAAATAAAAGTTAAAATGTGTATGTTGGCATCTTCAAATGTTTATTTAGCTCTTTCTATTCACCACATTAGAAATAGACGCCATTTTCCTGTCAATTGTAGCATAGAAACAAGTGAGCGGTGGTGCTTCGCAATCATTAACATATACGGCATATACATTCACAATATACCATTTCCAAAAAATCACGCATCACTGAAATTTCTCCTGCTTAAGAATCCCTTATTTAATAATTTAGCATAATATGATCATATAAGGGTTAATTGTAAATGAAACAAACAGTAGTAGAATAATACACAATATAAGAATAGAAGAACATGCATTTGAAACATATTAATTGACCTGAATATACGTATATGCGACCTTTAACAATGTGCGTCCCCAAGGCAAAACTTCAAATAATAAAAATGAGAAAGAACATCACGCCGACACCTACTTGGCATAAAACAAACAAAAAGAAATACATAAGAACCTAGCATGCTCATACATTTATACATAAGTATTAGATTTGACATTGAAGATGTGGTGAAACGCCTGGGAAGGTGAGTCAATTATAAATGAAAGACGGTTGGAGATACAAGAGTGTGAGATTGAATCCCAAAGTTCTATTAAGGATATGCAAACATAAGCTACGTCCACTATTCCCGAATTGCAAAAAAATGATATATCTCTAATATGTTTATAAATATAATACTATAACTGTTGCAATGTTTCCTTTAAACAAAATCATGTTGCGTCAACCCAAATAGTACCTAACGCAAACACATAAAAATGGCTATTTAGATTCTGCTTCACAGACATGCAAACCTGTTTGACCTACGCAATAATCTTTTGTAATGTACGATAAAATCAAATTAAATGAAATGATACTGATTTTATCGACCGAAGCAGAGAATTAATGAAGTGAAGACGGAAATATGCCGTTGTTCTAACTATTTATCGTATACAACACTAAATCCTTGGCTCCACGAAATAACTTTCATTTAAATGGGGAAACAATGGAATAATATTTAGTCCTCAAAGTTATTAAAGAAATCATCAATTTTAAACGACGGTATTCCTCTGGGCGGTTATTAATTCGACGTTCTAAAAACAAAATACATCACGATTGCTACAACAGGAGAAGGAATCCAAGTATAAAATTAATATTAAACGAATACAACTGGCGATCCGTAGCAGAATTTTGGTTCTACGATCAACTGTTAGAAGTTTCATGCTGTGGTTGAATTTATTTGTTAAATTACGGAACAAACTACTATGAATCAATGCGGTCAAGCAGAATTACTTCTGAAATTAGCCATTAGACAATTTTTAGATGATACAGATACTTCTGATTCTAGAAGTAATAAGACAGTTTTGCAAGCATAAACAGACTACTGACATTGACTATAATGTTGTCCAATGACAAGTGTGTTCTAAAACAAGAATTTATATTATTTCAATGAAGGCCATGCATAAACATTCTGCAGTTCTATTGGAACTAGATTCCGGAAAATTTTAGTAGCTGACTGAGCGAAGTGTATGCCATCCACAACTCGCATTCAAATAAGCGAAACCCTAGAATTTGAGCAGACTGTGGTTGAGTATTCTTTACAAGTACGTTTTGTCTCACTCATTTCGTTCAGAGGCAGCTATTATGGGATTGTTACAATGTAAGGCATATACTTCAAGTTCTTATACAGCATTAGAATAACTACTGTCACAATTTAATGATTTATTCTCAAAATAAACGATAACTGCAATGTTATTATGCAATTCCACAATTGCAAAGCGAAGACGCAGTTGATAACATAATTTTGATGCAGACACCCCGTGGATTTACCGACCAGTTAAAGATTAGTTAACCGCTGCTTTTTACGCCGGAGGTTATATTGAACAGTCGCGGTAAACAGCGTAGGACCCGGGAATCCCTTAATTTAATAAATTGAGTTTCTGTTAGATTTTTATCGTTGAATTAATTTATTAAAGGTATGTACGTTGAAATATACCGCTTACATTATGATAACCGTGTATATTACATACCTAAACAAAAATGATCTTCAACCTTCATAGAAATGTTTGCATATACATATTGCTAGAACACTTTGATTGCTGTAGTAATTTTATGAGAATTTGTGTAGCCACCTTACGTCTTACCTTTATTATGTTTTTCAATTTTGATTGTTTTTATAATCTAACATTCATTGAGCTTACTACCGGTTGATAAAAAAACATTATCAGATGCTCCATTTTATTTTTACCATGTTTTTTTTTTTTGTATAAAAATGTCAAGCTATTCTACGGGCGAGGAAAAAATTTAAAATAATATATTGTAAAAAGATTTAGAAAGTTTAAATATGTAATAAGGGCAATGTCCAACAGAATTAAGCTACATCAATTTGCTGAACTATGATATGGAAAGTATTTTTATTGCATATGAAACCAACAGAACTACTGGTTTTGCTATGGGGCAAAAATCAAACGTTATTCGACGAATAAAACTATCCGTTATCTTCAAATTTAACAAAATGTTTGATTTTGTACTAGAATACAATAGAAACGTATTTTTTGTTTTAATGTGACTACATACATCTGAATGAATACAAATATGTCACCCTCTAAAAATAATTTATCACGCCTCTGCTATCACCCTTCAAAAATAATTTGTTATGCCAATGCTATGACCCAACACTTGTATCTTCGTATAATCTCAGAAATGTTTTAAGAATTTTCTGAGAACTTTTGTACTACATTGTATATATGCACATGCATATTCCACGCTGATAAAATATGTCTACTATGTTCAGATTGAAGTCATTTCAATGTTAGTATTTAGGTTTTTGTAGATGGCAACAATGTACAGTACATCGTTTACTTTTTGATTTTTTTTATCTTAATATTTAAATTTCGAGGATCATTTTACAAAACTAACAACTTTGCACTGAATGTTACATACCGCGTGCAAACCTTATGTTGGAAAATGTTAATGAGTGTCTAAAGTAAATCTTTTTCTAAGTTCTATCTACTAAAGAATTAGATATGCTTACATGTTTAGGCACTCATCTAAAAATAGAAATTTTTGCTTTGCGGGTAGTAAAAATTCCGAGAAGGGATTTTGCCAAATATGTGCTTCGCAGAACTTGCAGTAAGCCTTAGTGATCAAATAATATTCCTAATTTAATACAACGTCAAAGACAAACTAATTGTTATAGATGTTCATAAGTACGTTCAAAAATCTCAATATTTGTTTAAAAAACAAAATATCTATTTATTCATCGCCTCCTTAATTTTAGTTGAAATAAGGCGTGAATTCGTTTTAAAATTCTAATGTTAAACGGTCGCACGAATCGTAAAAAAAGATTTTTAATTCTTGGGATAAGGAATGAATCATACAGGTGTCTGCGGCGTTGCATATGACTTCTTTAATATTACATCACATGTCCTGATGTTTGAACTGTTGCCACTTCTCTATCGGATTGCTCTTCCGACTCGATTCAAAGCAGGAAAAATTCATCACATACCCACAAGTGCTGGAATATACGCTCAAAACACACACCACGACAATCCATCACAATGCTATTGATATGAAGTACACACACGCGTGCGGTACGAACTGGACAACCCCTCGCAAATAGAAATGAGCACAGCCCTCCGCCATATTTAGAACTCACTTATCGGTTCTCGGAGAGTGAACACCCCGCCTACTTGATATGAAAGCGCAGTTTACGCAACCCTCGATTTAACCACACAAAATCATTTTTAATTACATCGTCGAATTAATCCGATGTTTATAAACGTGACTAGGGGATTGCTGAGTGCGTATAGAAGGAAAATGTAAATGTGAAGTGGAAAAATACATGGGGGTTTCCCTATTGATTCATTATTATCGATTTTAAAGCTAGGGTAAGGCACGTCGAACGTTCGGTAAAATCGGTAATTTCTTACACTTCTAACACTGTTATGGACTGGATTTTCTCACCACGCGTGGTATACATGAGAGGAAACATTATTGTTAATTACCTGCAGCACAGTGTCACCGAAAAACCGAAAGGGTTGTATCCCCTATAAAGGATGACTTTACACCACAACACTACTCAAGACGCCATGTCAGCAATCTGCCGTGAACGATGCGAAATCGGCTCTGCTCGGGGGTTGTCGGTCAAAAAATCAAAAAGCGCGAATCCTTCAAAACTGCGCGAGGTTTTCCCATTTCAATATTGCCATTATTACATTCGAATTAAATGTGTAGCGTGTGGTTGCTTATTTTATCACGAAAAATAATAATATACGATTACAAGTGCATATTTGTGAACGTTAGTCGATATGATCTCCGATGTCACACGAATCATGAGACGTTTAAAAGTACCTACACAGATTTGATTCGTACATGACGTGCATTTCTCTCCGTCAATAATTTGAGTTTTAAAAGGGTGTGCGCCAATGCTAGTAATTCTAAAAACACTTACGCAACAGTTTGTCCTTGTGTTCATATGTATATATAGTTGAATATACACGACGTGTATAGTAAGTAGATGACAAAAACGTGCTAGTTCATCAATTCTCATCTGTTTTCACACCACTAAACAAACGAACACACCGGGAGTCATGGCACCCCGTTAATTTTTAAAGGAATGTTATCGCGAAATGTCGAAAAAAATTGTACTACGTCACGAAAACCAACCCAGTAGTATACGCACCCTTCGGCCAACTAAATACAACTCAGCCCCGCGCGCAGCTACGGCTCAGAATTCTACCACCACCACTGTTGCGGTGACCTTGAGTGTGTGGATGCCTAGGCGTACAGTTGTATAGTGTTTAAAACAGACCAAAGGATTTTGTTTCGGCGCATATGGCCGACTGGATTAGTTTTCTCGCATTGAGGGGCTTGTGCAGTGGTCCAGTATAGTTTTCCTGGGCGTGTTCTGCGTGTTGAACGTCGAGTGTTCGGTGTGCGCGACCAACGCGAACGGGGATACACGTGTAAAGTTAACGTGGGGTGGTTGACCCCCTCCTCGAAAAGAGGACGACTTTTTGACTTCTCGTAACACTTTTTTCGAAGAATGCCGCCCGCATGAAGGTATCAGCGATGGTCTTTTGTTAACATAGGGGTGGGATCTCCATGTCTTTGTGTCGTGCGTATACCTATACACTGTTGCTTATGTTTGTATTCTTTCGGAGCTATACGCCAGTAATTTTTAGAAAGCCCTCCCTCGATTCGTGCATTCGTAGCATCAACAGGTGAAATACCCAGTTTCCAATTGGATTCTGGCTTAGGTATATTTCGCACCCCGCGCGGGTTAATTGAAAATCAATGTTTATCATAATGTTTATCATTATCAAAAACGAAATATTCCAAAACTAAACACAAAAACTTCAAAAATTGTAACGTGAAAGATAACAATTACATTATTTAATAATCAATAATTGATAAGAACGATGACGTGCCAATACTGTATTTTCAAGACTGTATAGGTATACAACGCAATGGTTTCTCTAGATCTAGATTAAATTTTTACACATCCAAAATGATAAGGCATTTGTTTATTAAGTACAAGTACTAGAAGGTACTTGAGATATACGCAGAAAATTCTTACCGAAGTCTGTTCGCGCTTCTGATTTATTATTAACGAAAATAATTGTTGATGATTTGTTGATTATACAAAAACATTTATTTTTGAAACAAGTCTTACTATTGTAAACAACACATAAGTATCGGCAACCTCCGCACCAAACATTATATAGTAATATAATAATTAGTCCGGGACCATTTACCATACTACGCCACAGTCCTTGCTATCATTATTATTCATTATTGACTTACTATTGTAAACTAAATGGAAACCTTCAGACATTGTTTTATCCCTATAAAATTGAAATTGATCGCAATTATCATGGTAAATAATAATGCAGAAGATGAAGTGCAACTCCAAAAATAACTGTGCTTTTCATAAAAACACATAATTACAACATTACAAGCTTTGACTGTTTTCTTTTTCGTTTTTTCAATATTAAACTGAATCCACATAATGTAGAATTTGGACAAAATGCAGATATTTATTGAAACTATAGCAATCCTAGGTTTCTGCAATGACAAAATTTTTTGTTAAATTTAACAATTTTGTTTACCACTACATAATTATTATAACTGCTGACAATAGACCCTTTTATATATTTTGTTGTGGGCAATGTGGCGAAGTATGTCATAACAACATTATAATTGTATTGTAGCTTTAGCAGGTCTATTTTGGAGGAGAAGCAGTTTACTAACGCAAACAGATACAAATTCAAAAATTATTACATTGGATGACACTTTCCGTCAAAATGTACTGCCCCAGCGCGATTATGAAGAGTAAATCACGGGATTTCCAATAAACAACGTCCACAAGTAATTGTCCCTACTAAAAAGAACCAACTTTTTCAGCAGTTTTCAATTGACGTGAAATGCTTAACAACATCTGGATGGTAATTTTATCAAGAAGCAATTTAGGAACTGCGCAAATTTCTAACAAAGTTTGCTGCAGAATTCAAAGGTCAAGAGGTGTTTTCTTTATTGATTTTAGTGCGATTGGAGGAATCGTAACTTCCTTGATTAAGATTAAAACTAGTATCTATAGATGTATGCAACACATCACATTTATAGTATTTCTACCACAATTACATATATAAAGAATTAATTCAAAGCAATTATAAATAATGTTGGATGAAAGCATGTTATGAAATCTCTTTAATTCATCTAAATTACTTGGTTGTTCCAATTTATGTAGCATTTAAACATCACAATTGTAAATACAAGAAATACGTGAATTTTCATGTGGCAACAAAACTGAAACGTAACCACAATAATCGAATTTTTTTAAACTAGTAAAGCATCGCCGGCAGCAAATGATACCTTGATTTATTTCCAACCTTCTACGATGAGCAACTGCCAAAAGTTACAATTAATACAAAGTTGAATAACTGCGGTATAATTCGTAATTATACATTAACATGCATGTATTATTCGTTCGCCACGTTTGTGCATTGCTTATCCGATACGAAGACCTGGATGGATTTTAACCATTGTGGCAATTTATCTAGAGACACCTGGTGTGCATCCGTGTATACAGAAGGGAAAGTTTTCGATATTTATGCTGTTAAAGTGCCCTTTAATTATACTTTCTCATGTTAATAGCTTTCAAAACGTAGGTTAATTGACTTATTTTTGGAGTTAAGTAATTTTTAAGAACAATTACGTTTACATATATGATTAGGGTAATTTAAAAAAGAACTGGTTTTCTTGTAAATAAAGCCACTTGGTTCTGTCATAAGTAGGCGTGTATAAGATAAGTGCATATTGAAAGGAGTCGATAATGTAGTTAGAACCGGATTAAAATTTTAGTTTGTACATCTGACTTTTGAACTTATTCGAAACTCGGACATTGTTTCTTACTCCTTATCGGTTGCAAATTATTTCGACTTTGTCGATACTAACAACTCATTGTTAGGACTAATCGATTCGATATACCTACACTATGCATATACCACATTAATCGCAGCAAACTACGAACTATACTATGCTTGAAATAAGGTGTAAGGCTCATCAGCAAAATGACTACTAGCTGACATATCTATGACGAATAAGTATTACATAGATGTAAGGAATTCATTAATGTAAAGTTCTGTAAATCGTCTGGTCTTTTAAAATTAAACACGTAGTGATATTATAAGTTTATTTGTCACAAGTACAAATATTGAAAGCTGTAAAAATAGTGATTCATTATATGAAAACTTTAAATATCTTCAGTTGTAGCGCAATTTATCCGAGCAGTCCGGTAATGTATCAAGGTCAGATAATTTGTAGCACAAGATTAGACGATAATAATACATGAAATTCTGTGATGAACGTTCTGCGTAGCGCTCCGATTTTTTTACTGTTGGTTTTTCTCCGCGCCTGAGAGATATTTAGCTCTGCAACTATACTGATATTTATCTAATGTTTACTTAAAATGTCGGCTTTAAGTTGCTAGAACTCGGTATTCTGTACACGAACCCACATTTTTAATATATTGTAGTGGGATATTGGGGTGAAGTGCGTGCATTTGTACCAAATATTATTAATTTAGATAATGAAAGAAAACCAGAGTGGAAGTATTCGACTCTTACAATACTGACAAATAAAAGAAGATCATTTTGTAGTGGTCTGTTTCTGGACGGTTTTATTCAAACTCAGTTTTTTTAATACACAATTTCTTTCATTTATTCTAAACTTCATCAGGAGTTAAAACAAGAGTCTAGGGTGTTAATTACAATAGTTGAACAGGTAAACATTATAAAAACAACAACAATAATTGAGAAAATTAAAATTTACAACCCTACTAACTTTTAAAAATATCTAAGACGACAATGTATGTTTGTACTGTTACGTTTATTCTATATTGGGAATTTACAACGTTCAGAGAAAAAGAAGAGGATTACGGCAAGAATTTTATTTATGCATAAACACTGTACAGACTAATTATTGTTAAAAATAAGAGGGCTGTGGCTAGTCTTTCTATAATTCATTCAATCTTGTAACATATATATTGTGACACGCTATTACAAAATCTGGCTGTTCCTATATAATGAAAGATATAATAAATTATATTTAAAAGTATTATATTTCCCGTACCTGGTGTTATCTATCTTTTTGAGAGAAAAATGGGTTTTGTAGAGTTTATACGAATGACATGGTAGATAAAAAGGCCGGACAGAATTTAAATTCCAGCCAATATCAATGTCTTAATAAATTCCAAAGATTATGAAATGCTGATACCCCAGCAGTTATCCCAATGAGTGAGTCATCTGGAACCAAACTAAAGCATGATTTGAAATTAATTCCTCTGAAGATACAATGTGTTCATAAAAGAAACCCTAATCGAGAGGGTCACGTATTTTTTAATAATTTTTTTATATTAGTTACAACTACGTCTGATAGTTAAATCTTGCTTAAATTATATCAGGGTCGAATCTTCATATTACATTTGGCAGTAATGATGCAAATAAGTTTCCGATTAAAACATCAACGGCTAATGTGATTATATAAATCAGTAATAATAAATTTAGCAGGATAATATATTAATAATTTGTTTTATAGTGAAAGTAAAAGAGAATTTAGTAAACAATTACAGCAAATGCTTAAAGTGATTTTCCTTCAGTTTTAATACTCGTTGTTTAATGCGTTGAGGAGGTGTTGAGGCGTTATCGCGCCAAAAACATTTTGAATTGCTTTAATTTCATGTGAAAATCGTTAATTTTAAACAAGAATCAGAATCCACCAGCAATATTACATTTTTCCTATATTCTTTTCTATCTTTTTATTATTCTCTGATCGGTAAAGCGGAACACACTTGGTTTTAAAATCCTTTAAATTCTAAATGCAGCAACACTCCAAATACATTTGTAGATATAGAAACATTGGAAATATTCTTGCTATGTTAATAAATATTAGTTTCAACAAGTTAAAATGGAAATGGGACGCTCTTCTTAGTAATGTATTCAAATAGATGTAAAAATTCTCTTATAAGGCAACTTGGACAGTTTCAAAAAGCGTAAATTGTAATTTTATGCATATGTGTTACGAGCGCAGATATAATTTGTGGAGATTTGAAAAGGACATTATTTCATATAGCAGTTATCTGGACTTGATCGAAGGTACACATAATACTGTATTTATAACAAAATCCTAAATATAATCACAAAATATACATTGAGTAAGTAATAACAATAATTCGTTTTTCCTGTGGCTGCGTATATTGTTTAGCTCCAAGCGTTTTTACATTTAATAAAACGCTACATCCTGCTACAATATGTATGCTGCTCCTTGGTTAAGACATTAGGAAGACGTTAAATATAGAAAAACATCCTACTATGTCTGTAAACCATCAGGAATAATTTGGCACAATTACCCTCGTTTAACACTTAACCTCTTTCTATTTAAATATGTGCGGTAATTTAAATTGATAAACATATAACAGTGATGAAGTTTTATAGTTGATACTCCAACCGCGACGGCCAAACATAATACACGTCGCATTGTGTAATGTACGCGTTGTGTACACAGGTATTATATTTCAGTCGGCGTATATTTTTCAGTGACTAAGGCAGAGATTACTTAAGTGTGTATATCCACAACAATGCGACCCTGCTAAGTGATACGTTTGTTTTTAACGCTTCTTTGTTACAAAAAAATCCTTTGAATAAAACGCCCCGGTTGTGATCGTGGTAAGAATGTTGGTATGGTAGATACCCTTACTATAGAACCAGATTGCTGTTTATTTAGCAATTTTTCTTATCTAAATAAAAATATTCCAAGGAATTGATACAGATTAGATAGTACTCAAAATTAGAAGTAACAGATACCCGTACCGTTAAAGAGAATCTCAAATAAAAGGTACTGAATTTCTCCCCTGATTTTAGATACATTTTTCCTCGACATTAAAAAAATGATGTGAAATTTAAAGATAAAATTTAGAGAATGAATAGGTACATATAATCTTCAAAAATGCTATCGTACCGTTTCTTTGTTGCTCTTATTTCTTTCGTAAGAATAATCATAATCTGCAAATAAGGAAAAAAATATGAACGGAATATGATATTACAAATAGGATTTGGAAAATCTTGAAGTAACGTTTGCTACAAAACTCAGTTAAATATAGTCTTGCTTGTACGTATTATGCATTTCCAGGAAAACAGACACAAACATCGCAATGCAACGTTTCTAGAATCTCTAAAGACTAAAATTCAGCAACAAGGAATTCAAAGCTAACAACCCTTGATGATTTTTCTTCTTCTTTTCTGTAACAATATTTCGAGTAACCTGGTCCCATTCAACTCGGTATTCTATTATACAGTGTGCCCACCATAATAACCATTATCTTCCTACATACGTTGTCTACCAATTTAAGGGTATCTCGAACCTCTAAAAATTATGAAAAATCCAAAGAATTTCAAACATGTGAATGGATTTAAGATTAACAACAACAGGAAGTCACCTCTTCGAGAACACCGACGAAGCAATCATACCATGATGCAAACGGTCCTTCGTACCGGAACGAATACGGATCATCAGAGTAGAGCGGCACTAAGGGATACAACGAAAAGCACGAGGCAACGAAATCACTCTTTAGAAACCTTCTGATCAGTGAAACGTCAAAACTAGACTTAAAAATACGGCAACCCCCGTGTGCATTGCACCTAATGTCGACAATCTTAAGGATTATTTGATATTGTAATGTTTCACATTTCATGAGGTTTACATTTTAACTAACTAATACTTTGTAGTGATCATTCCAAGAAATCGTAACATCCAAAGTCAGAGTTCATTCATTTTCTACGTTTCTACGGTATTTCATTGAGACATTTAAATATATGCCACCCTTATTTCCTTTGAAAATGAATAGTAATTTAGATATTTGGCTTTTACGATGTCCAATACATAAAAATTTCCTTTTTTCTATTTAAAGAAACATGCCTGCAAGTAACATTTTGTAATAAGGGAAACTAAGACGGATGTACAATGTGTCCCTGGATGGAGCTGACAGGTGGAAAAAAATCTTGTTATTAATTTTACGACGCAATTCTGTATGAAAAATTCTACGGAAAGGTGTTAGTAAATTACGAAAACGTAAAAATGCTTCAAGAGCGAAGTGCTGTTATTTATTGTTTTAAACGAAATGCTTATAAAAGAAAGTTGCTTATAATCCCAAATTAATACAACATTCAAAGTCGAAATTTTGAATTTTATGTTTTTAAGGTGAACCTACAACAATTGACAATAAATCCTGATAGTATGGATGACGAACTACATTTTTTACCTTGGATTACCAATAATAACGAACTCAAAAACATTGGAAAATTATTGCTGTACGTAGCGCCCTAAAACTTCCACACAATTCTCCATCCCATTCATAAATGCACCATAGACTCGTGCTTTCAATCTATCACAATTGGGGTAGGTCATCTACATAAACCTTTTATTATAAAACACTTCACAAAAAAAGTCCATCGTTACAAGATCAGGATATCTAGCAGGAAAATTAATTGGAACAAATTTTTCCGTCTATCTTTCTCCGAAGTGATTTGTCAACTATAGCTATACCAGAAGCGTGGAATGAGCAAGGCACCTATCTTGGTGCAAAAAGATGTATATCTGGCTCGAAAGTGCCAAGAAATCCCACCAAAGACGCAAATAGTGGACCAAGGATTGGGTCATAAAAAATTCCACACCAAACATTCACTTTCTGGAAACGTTGACTTTATTTGTGAACGTAAAACGCGAATATGAAAGTAAAAAGTTAAAAAAGAACCCTGTGAAAACTTCTATCCACGAAGTAATTTTCACGAACCCACAGTGTGTTCGTTATTGACTCAATTTGCCATCTTCATTGTACCGTTTCTTAGGTTTTCTGATGTCCGGAATAACTTTCCTCGAAGAAGATCAATTGCTTATCGATAGGAGACGTTTTCGAGATCATAGCGCATAATTAAATAAGTTTCTTCTTAGTTAAAGTTCCAACTTTAATAGTTGCAAAAATACATTACCGCAGAGTACTGTTGCGCTTCAGACTCAAGATTCCAGAAGAACGTAAACACTCCATGCTACTAATAGGAATATTAGTCACTAAATAAGATGGATAAAGGTAAGCCTGAACTACAGCAAATATGATAGAACAATCAACATAAATATGACAATTTATATGCGTTTGAACTATGCTTACGTTAATAGTTATTATATCTATTCTCGTGCGATGTCTATCTATGCATTTCAGATTATATTCTTCGGTTTTTATCGCTATGTTTTACGGGGTTTTACGGGTTTCGCTGGCTAGTGCCATTTAACGCGAAAGAATGCGTTATAATATGGTTTGACTCCCTAAGAAGAAAACTTACCGTGATATTGACAATATGATAAATTGTCTAGTCTATCATACCCATTATCAGTTTTTGAATTTTTGTCAATAGATTAAAATAAAAACGATAGAATAAAATTCAAAATTACGACTTAAGTTTAATCTTGGATTACAACCAACTTTCTTTTATAAGCATTTTGTTTAAAACAAAAAATAACAGCACTTTTCTCTTGAGGCATTTTTACGTTTTCTTAATTTACTAACATCCCATACATCTGATCTCGACTTTTTCACGGTTACCTAATAGTTTTTCGTCGTAAAATTAATAATAAATATTGTTTCCTGTTGTCAACCCCTTCCGCGGACACACTGTATACACATGTAATAAACAGAATGTTGAAATTGGATTAATGTGTTTCTTTATTTACTATTGCCTACGTTAGTGTTGAACCCATTAATTCTGTTCATTATAACAGCGGTCAGATCTTAATACAATCAAATGATCTATCATCAATCGTGGTATATATAAGTATATGTAATTTACTGTCTCTGATTTGATTCAGAAAACTCCGGAAGCTGAATTTTCTCATACCGAATAAAAATAGTTTACCGGTAATAGGTTGCATGAAATGTGTATGTCTAATGGAAACGATTTCACGCTCCGCTAAATCTCTGGCAGCATTCAATTTACCACCGTTTTCCTATTGGAATAACTGTGCATTTATCGCTTCCTGTGCAAGGGTTGTTCACACACTGTCAATATTTGCGTCTCAAATACACAGTAAATCAATATTCACAGCGCTAGATTTGAAAGAGCTACGTATTTAGTGTACATGTGTAATACATACGCGATGTTGTTGGGGAATATTATTCGCGATAAGAATTTTTAGACGGATTTAATGGTATGTACGACGTTCGATAAAGATGTTATACAACAACTTATTATCTAAAAAGGCGCTTATTTACAATCACAAATCTTTTTCAATGTAAATGGAGGCATTTATAAAAATGAGTCGTCCAGAAAGAAACGCTGAGGAATGTACCCGTACATTCGTTTCTAGTATATATTTGTATCAATGCAATGCTATACACAGAAATAACAGGAGAATTTTGAACATAACGTGTTTAACAGGGTAATCTTTTCGGCAACTGAGAGATGATTACGTGCAGAACCTTGGCAAGTTTTAGCAAATCTATAGTAACGCACGATTAGTATCTAAAGAGATAATCTAAATTGGCGTTTTAATTTTGATGCAAAAACATTGATAATTTAATCAAAAAATTGGATCGAATGTGAGGTTGAAAATTTTAGTCAACCGGATCAAATTCAAACACAGCTGTTTTTCTTTAAAATTTTTGGAATTGTGATCGTAGGATCATGATGATTTTAGATTATCAGCAAAAGAACACGGACCTTCCCTTTAGTTCTGCGTTGAAGTGCCATGCGGATGTTAAACATAAAAAACGTTTAAAATCGCACGTTAAATTAGTTCTTAATATCAAAATTGACAATACAAATATACTCTGCCATATCAAATGAAATAGTTGATTATTATTTAGAGGAAGTGAAAAGTTAATATCCGTTTATCGTACATCAAAGCCCTTAATTTTTTTATGGTTTTTTTATATTGTAATGGCATTGAAAAACATGCAAATTCCCCATTTTACACAATTGTGGAGCCTGCCTATTGCACACAGAAGTCACGTTTTCCCCGCCAAATCTGTCAGTATATCTGTGAAATATATTCTTTTTTGTTAGATATGTAATGCATGTAACAAGTAACGAGTGTAATAACGTATGCAAACTTACCATAAATAAAAACTAAGGATATCAATGACTAACTAACTAGTTTACGAAGGCTCAAAGAAAGTGGTAACATAACATAAAACATTTTGCTCGGATTCATTAAATCGATTACTTAGGTAGGAGTATAATTATTCAATCTTTTGCATAAATCGTATGTATTTTATGAAGATACATGCAGCAGACCTCGCTTAACGTAATCGCTTATTTATTTTTATCGTTTTAATCAAACATGAACTGACAAAATATTAAGGTATACAAATATTTTCGGTGATTATCACGTTTTCGACTATCGTTAGAGGGTGTTGTCATTACGTTCTATAATTTCATTGTAATTGATGAGGGACAGCTTCGTATCGTACTTTATTATAAACTTAATTCAACCACCATATGTTGCTAGTTATTAGTTGAATGCACATTACATCACCGCTGCAATAAAACCATATGCGATAGATTGACTTTTCCACTTTTGAGTAAGATGTGATATCCGAGAAACAGAATGAGAGGTACACAAAAAAAGAGGAGTATTTTAGAAAATATAATAAATTATCAAAGATAAGTCAAAGAAATGCAACCGCTAACTTGCAAATGTTAAATATAAGCTTTGTCGTGACAGAACAAAATCCAAGAATCAGAACTATTTTATAACAAATTAAGTTGTTACTTCTGAATTATACACTTTAAAGAACTTATTGCTTAGTTCTATTCGTTATTACTGTATGCTAAAAAGTGAAAAATCAATTGTTATTTTCATTACTGGTTATCGTTATCAAAACCGGAAGGTCCCAGTGTGACTACAGTAAACGACGCCCACTGTATTTAAAACTAAGCATTTAGGAAAGTCTCTCAAACGTGTAATTAGTATTTACATGGTTTATCAGAGTACTCTCTAATATAAGCGTTCCTACTTCTATAATTGATAAACATTCCTCATCTGTTTAACTTAAAACTAACAATAAGTGCAAAAGGATAAATAGGCGGTCTTATTAAAATTATAAACATACCTAAGAAAAATACCTTATAGTAGTTAAAATTTTCAACGACATTTATAACACTGAAAACGATCATGGTTAGGCTAACCACAAAAATATCAAGTTGTTAGATTGGCATACTTGTGACAATGGAATAAACAAGTAAACAAACAGAAAAAAGTCTCTGATAATAGACGAGCAGCATTAAAAGTATTATTAGTATTATTATTAAACTCTTTAAATTAATTAAAATGCACTTCGAAGAAAGTAAGAAAGAAAAATAAACTTAAGAAGTTAATAAAGACAATTGGAGAAAGTTTACAGCAAAAGCACTAAGGAATATTAACTAGAAAGGAAGAAAGACGAACTTACTGAAGGATTTTAAGAAAGTATAACTAGGTAGGGCATTGGAAGTAAAAATAGTACTTGTGATTCTTTTAATTTGATATTTCATTTAGAAAACTTATCTTCTTAATATCAACCGTTGACCGAACAACGGTTGAAAATGAATACTTTTGTATTTTTTGCCATACTACTACACAGTCTTTGCTATCAATAATTATGCTTTAGAGGAATAGCGTTCTTCTATATATAAGTTTTCCAGGTATCTACCTAACTGAGTCAAATTAACCGAATTGCCTCTGATCCAACCTGAACAAGCTGCTCTTTTATCGTGCGTGAAGCATAAGTTGATCTGCTTTATGAGGTATGATGCAACTAGCGTAACCTATCCTTCAGCAATATCTTCATTTTCTGCATCTGCCAAATACAAAATAAATGTATTTTTCTGAGTCATTCTTGGTAACAGATCACAAGAAGCCACTGTAGCAACTATCCAAATTTAAAATGAACATAAAGCATAATTACAAATAAGGGAAATAAGGGTTATTCCCTCGTCTAACAAATTTATTTTACTCCATAAAATCGGTGGGCACTTGTGAGGACGAAAGTAGGAAACTGTGGATCATATTGGAGCAAAGATGTCAAAAGTGATCTGAGTGCTTGTAACAGCGATATTTTGACCCAAGTTAGTCTAGGATTACTTAATCAGTTGCCTGGAAAACTAATACTTGCTTTTTTTTGTTCCTACTTTATGACTTCTAATTTCAAAATAAGTGTCGCACAGCGACTTTGACTACTGACAGATAGTTGTTAAAATGATTTCGCATCTACGGGTTCGCATTGGTCTCGTTCAATGCTATAACCTGCGTGCTTCCAGCTAGAGCGGGGATCAGGACGGGGTCTGTCAGAGTTCCATCAAAGTTCAAGAGAAAATTTATTGAAGACGGAGCTGGTAGATTTTTTTTTTCCAGAAAAGCTGTCAAAAAACTTTTTATTAAAAAAAGAACTATTATAATAATGGAAATTAGTGACAAATAAATTGTAAAAGACCTATAGATTCCAGGCAAACAACGCGACGGTTCTGGTCATCATAATTGGTACCACAACGGATCTTTAAAATTGGTCTCCGGTAGCGGCATTACTAAATTTCTCCTAATTCCACTTGATGAGGATCTGGGAAAATTGTCTTCTTTGGAAGTACATGATAACCAGTAAAACAGAAGCTAAACACGCTTATCTGCGCAGGATATGAGTTCAGCACGATAGTTCAGCACGCATTACATGATGTTAAGTTTACTGTTTAACACAGCTTTACATTACATTTTCTAGTAGGATTTTATTTCTATAATTAAATGACAAATAGTCAGCGATATTTTCGCATGTTGCAAGGCTTTGTATTACCAGCATTACAGAATCATGATATTCACAACATTGTTTTCATGCAGGGCGGTTCTACGTCTCATATACATAGTAATATGGACACTTACGGTGCAATACATTTGGCGATCGTGTAATTGTAATTAGTAGGCATTTTCTGAATAGTTGGCGTTCTAGGTCACCAAGTATGAATTGGACTGATTGTTGGTCATGGGATTACATCAAAGAAAGGTTATTTATTGATAGACCTACTACTTGTAAAGTACTGCAGCAATCTATATCTTATTAATGTCGTTCATAATTTAGAAAATATTGATTTTTTTCTTATTCTTTTCAAAGTGAAACACAATTTCATTACGAACAATTTGATGTTTTTATTTTTAGAAACGCTTAAAATTTGGCAGTTACCGCTACTTATAATCTGATATTCTTCAATTAAGAATAGATTTTGCTATGTATAGTCTCGTTTAAAGTTAACATTTTAATTTCATGCAAACTACAAGAAATTATTCCTTATTAACGAATTTTTGGTTATGGTTTGGAACGTATGCATTACCACAACCAAATCTATAGTTCAAAAATCAAGGTGGAAAATACCCCTATTAACTTCTGTACTAATAATGAATACGACCGATGATTGTCAGTATTGTGATTCATCTTCAATAATTGTGTCGAAGAAAGCTTAAAAATAAAATCTCGCGTCGAGAAAAACAGGAACAACAAGTAAGTAAAAGCCCGTGCAATTACTCACTGTTAAAAATGTTACAAATTGCCCGTAATTTTCACACACCACTTCATATCACTAATGCTCCGTTATGGTAGGGAATCTCGACCGAGAGCCAATTATTTCCCATCCAGAAACAATGCGAGAATAACGCCTCCCGACCGTCTTTTCCTCCATGCTCCGTCATAGTCCCACGTATAATTTATATGAAACATGTGTTGGCTACCTAATGTTCTTTTGTTGAGTAAATCACGCGGCAAATGTTTCTATTTGTTCCCTTGCCATTTTTTACTCTTCTCTTTGATATTGTCGCAGTGTTATTACGCTTGTGTTACATAATTATGTGTATCAGAATGCTTTGTGATTTTAATCTATTTCTTACGATAATAAGATCGAAGAAGGATATTCATAAGACCATAGTAGGTCACCGGTTGATGATGAGGACCATTCGTGTCCTCGAAACGGCCGTCCCGGACTAATTATTATATTACTATATAATAAATTAAAATTGTGTGGTGCGGAGGGTGCCGATACTTATGTGTTGTTTAACATACTACGCCACAGTCCTTGCTATCATTATTATAAAACTTCATAATATTATCCTAAATATTTCGCTTAAAAACAGTAATAATTAACCTCTTGAACGCTTGTGATATATACATACATTGGTTCTGTGTAAAGTTAATCAATAACAAAGGCAAAAAATATATTTCTTTTTCATTTCATGTTATATAGTTATGTAATTTCATTTCAATTTTTTCCAACAAAAACAGATTATTTGTTATGTTCCGACAAAGGATACATTGCATGTTAGGTTTCTACCGCTTACGTAATGTTTTTTTGAACAAATTTAACTTTTGGCAAAAATAATTTTAATATTAAAAAAGAATCAACAAAAACAACATGGTTTTAACAGAAATACGTTTTGTTCGGAAAAAAAAGTGTAGAGAATGAATATGAACTGTCACTAGCACTGTTTAATTCTGGTCAAATTGAAGTTTATTTGAAGCATATTGGAAGTTTTATTAAGTTAATTACCGTTTGTAACGTATTTAGCAAAATAAAATGACCCATTTGACTGAAAAGGAGGGAACTGAAGTATTGATGATGGTAGGTTAAGAATTCTGAAGGAGGCTTGTCAATTGTTTAATGAAAAATATTCAAAAGAATTCTTATATCCTATAAACGGAAAAAAAAACTGTTGTGCTCGGAAGATTTAAAATAATTCATTTTTGTTGGAAAAGAAAGCTACGATAAAAAGAAAGCTATAAAACGAGAAATGAAAAAGAAAATAGCGTTAATAGTGCCTTTTACAAAAATAAAATTGACATGTTTCCGCGTTTTTCGAAAAAATCAAGCTAAATTTGTATGCAATATTGTATATTATGTCGACGTACTCTATTGCCTGCTCCACCAAAAGTGGGGACCGGCGACATTTTGGAAACTAAATAGCTATAGCGATGAAAAAAAAATGACATTGAGAAATTTAATTAAAATATTTTTAAATTCCAAACATGAGGGTCGACAGTAAATTTTGAATTAGTTGGCAAAATTTGCAGGATTAACTATAATTTTAAATACTTCATTAGAAGGCTTAGTTAATTACGGAACAGTATAAAATCGTGGATTCAGGTCGACTCGACCTTGCGTCTCTTAATAATGTCTCTTGCCATTCGATCTTCAACTGTTCTAAGATTGTGTAGAAGAGCCAAAGAAAATTAATCTGCCTCCGCTAATTGATCAACTCGCTAATTTTCAAGAATTCCATTCCATTTGAAGAGCTTGAATTCGTTTAAATTGAATCAATCGCAATTTTGACAAAAATAGTTCAAGGGTTTGACGACGCACTGTAGCACTGTTAAATCCATTAACTAATATTGTCGAATAAGCGCGTTATTCAGGCGTAGCTATTGTCAGTAAAACCAGTGTTTATTTTAAAAGTGTTTTATTAAATTCTATATTCTTTGTGTGTGATAAATTATTGTTTCTTATGCTTTTACATATTTATTAATTTTATTCGGATTTTGTTAAAAATTGTAAAAAAGTGTTAAAGGACATCGGTACCATGGATTCCCTGTATACATGTAATTTCTGCAACCAAAAAAACTGATTTAAGATAGGCCACTAATGTTCTCTTCACTGTTTTGAATTTTCCAGGAACCTATGAAAATACTTTAAAACTAGTAATTTAAGTGCGCATGTGACACAATCCAATACTGTACACACCTATTTATACACCTAATACATAAGTGTTTGTAACGCGTAAAGTACGTGTTCAATCTACGCTTTCCATCTGAACTTTCCTCAGATCGAAATTCATTTCCTGTCTGTATCTACATCAGAGTTAAAAAAAATTAACAATAAACAATTATACCAGGTAAGAATATTTAATCACATCGGAGGTATGATGGTTTCTCGGATTCAAGGCATCAATGACGGCGTTATTTATCTTTCAGACCATTGTCCAACTCGTTGAGTTTACTACAAAGACATAGAATACGTATTTTAACTACTACAAATTATTGAATACTAAGTTAACCGTATAAACGATTAATCTCTCCACATTTCGCCATCGATTTCGCTACTAATTAATTGTAAATAAAAAAAATCTTCATAGAAAGTAAATTTTATTTTATTATTAATTAACTCGACTATATCCACTACTTTTACCGCTAACTTTATTAATACTCATACGGCAGAATTCATCTACATGGTTTTATTTCTTACATTACAAAACAATCAATGGTGAAAATCTCGTTACGAAGGGATATATAATTAGATAAATAAGAGAAAACAATGGAGCTTCCATTTACACATAAATTGTAATGCCAATTTCCCCCAACTAACCCAAAGATTTAAAAAGATTATACGATTCACTTGGCCTTGACAAGTAACTGCTAGTTTACGCTTTTTGTTTGGTCAGGGAGTGATTATAAGAATAATGTGATATATTAGCAGAAAATTTGAAACGCCAATTTGAGCTTACTTTGATTAACAATTAAAAGCAATGCTAGTTTATCCATCCATAAATCGAATTTTAATAGACAACCCTGAAAATCCAGCTAAACTTGTGAATAGTTAGTTCTTCTTTATTTATACAATTCATTGTTTCAGTTACTTGCAAAAGTGAAACAGCAGTACCTGTTTCAGTCTAAAGTTATGCATATAATTTGAAGAATGTAAGACATTCTTTTACGAACATATAATAACCACGCGGATTTTCCCTTTCTTTTTTCTCAGAGATTGTAGGATATACGGAATGTGTTACTAAATATCACTGAAGGATAAAAGAAATATTTATTCACAAATTACGTAACAATTATTCAAAAATGTTGTAACAAAAATATGTTTTCAATTTTACTTTCAAACTTAACAAAAATCCTTTATACTGAGACAAAAGAACTACTGGTTTCTTGATCGGAGTTATTTGGTTTAATGTAATTCTAAATTAAACTAAGCACTTTGTCTGTTGATAATCCATGCCATCGCCATGTCTGCTCTGGATTTAGAATAACTAATAATTCTTCCTCTATTTCACTGAAAAATATTCAATCAAATATATCCCGATTAATAGATTAAAATAGACAAACACCATATCAATTTTCGGTAACTGGAACACAATATTCCAGTAACGCAGTACATATGTACATACGTGTCCCGGTTACTCCCATTTCATATTGATAACATCATTTAACATCATTTAACAACAGTAAACACATATTCATGCAGTATTACTCCACATATCCCGCTTGTTATACTTCCATCCAGTGAATTTTATTGTTGTGATAACGCTAACTACCAACAAATATACATTGTGTACATTACGTAGGCTTCCACGGTCAGTAATAATAGTATAATTTTTGGTTTCCGGGTTGCAGCCGTGTTGCTGTCGTGGCTTCTGCCGACGTTTCGTCCACATTTTTATGGGTCATCTTCGGAACTGTTACTGCATACTGACTGCGCTGTAAAATACCGATCCATCACCTGCAAAAGCCATTGTTTAAAAAATGTTCTATAGGTAAAGCCAAGTGGAGAGGAGTCATATCTTTATATGGCATACAGAACGTAGAAGTAGGTGTCGTAAATATGTTTCTCCAACACAAATGGATCAACTGATCATTAATTTGTGACACACCAAATATTTATATGTTTTGTACTAATGTGGAATTAGAGTTCCCCTCTGACCACCGGTACTCATTGTAGCAATTATTACGATCGAATTAAGCTTCACTGAATAAAATGTATTTATATACGTTTGGATTTTGACGAATCCATGTGATGTGATGTGATCGCGATTTTCAGGATGTAGATCTGATTAAACCTGGAAAACCTGCAACTTTTCTTAAGTGTATTACAAACAAGATCCTATTAGAACCCGAATCCTCCTCGCTCGGATTTTCATCAGAAATGTTGAAAATATTCTCTTCGTTTCGTAAATTCAGTCCTTCTCTTTCATAAATAATCCTTGAAAATACACCAGCCCTCCCCTGAACATTAGCAAACAATCTTGGAATTTTTTCTTTATCAGAAGTTCTTCGATTTGGAAAATGACGTTGATATTCGTTAAATGGTACAATTGCACTTCTTTTGCATAAGCCATAAGGAACTAGCATATCAGGGTTAGTCGAAAAGTTTGGTATAGATCTCACAATTCTTTATTATTCTAAAAATTTGCTACTGATTTCGTGTCATCCTCAGATAGAAAAGAAAATTAATCAGTACCTCATTGTCAGATTAAACCTACATTTAGCTGTGTAATTAATACAATAAACTGAAATACATAATATTTTTGTATAATAAAAAAATGTTTCCCATTCCTACAAATTCAGCCTATGTAAATTACATAGACACACTCAAGAGAGAATTAGAGAAAAAACTAGAAAATTATTGATATAATTTGTTTTTGGGTGTCGCCTGTCTCATAAACTTAAAGCAGTTCTCTGTGGTATTTAATTACAAATTCCACAAATATTGAATATTTCTATGTTGGATACGGCACATTGCATATGCAAACGCTGATCATTTGCCTACCTAAATTAACTTAGCTAATCGTTTGCGAAGATGCAGCCAATCATGGTAACATGTCTATTTGCTTTTACTACATCCACTCCTATATACACTCCTATACATGAATATCATTAAACAATTAAAAAATACGAACTGTCTGCTAACATTTTAATTAGAAGCTTTTTTAACCTCGAAAGTTTCTCCTTTTGTTGTATTCGCTATGCACCTGTGTTGTCGACTTGCTAACATAGTGGTGCTAATTTTGTAGGCTAAGTGTTGTTTTTTGCTGTTAGTAGTCGTAACCAAACCTCAACCTGTCATTTTTTAGATCAAATCTTTTCGCGTTCATAGATATTGTTACCATTATTTAAAAGTACTATTTTAAAAATATAGACTTAAGTTGTTATTAGTAAACACAAATTATGTCGCTACAATTCATTTGAGCTGAAAGTTATCGCTTACTGTTTTAACTGTAGCCATTACCGCATTGAATTACTAAATGAAAACATTTTGAACGCAACATCAAAAAAAAAAAAATACATATAACAGAAATAAAGTAGAAAAAGTTATTATCATTCATCTTTTTCAAATGCATTTACATAGCGAGCACTTGAAATTCCGCTTCTTTTACTTGGTAATTCGATATAGTAGCCATATGCAATGAAGAAAGATAATGAACCATCCAACTTTCTTTTCTGACGCGATAACACGGTATATAAATGTTGGATATCAGAACGTTTTTCTTCTTTTTACATGAGCGGGAATACAATACGTGCTATACCTACTCTCATAAACAGATGAATAACATTATGCTCGACCGTCACTTGTTCTCAAATGCAACAGGTATCGGTCTTCGGTCTCCTTTCAAGTCCTGAGCTTTAAGTTGGCTCCTATACCTATGTACATAGGTAGATATTCAGCTATTTCGAGTCGTAATTTGTTTTCTCCGTCAATGCTTTTCTTACCTTTCTTCGATATCGAAGTAGAACATGCAAGAATAAGATTAAGAGGTAATGGCGTAAATATTTAATTTGAAACACATGCCAACGAAGGAACACACGTTACTCGAAAATTCACAGAAAATCGAACACTAATCTTTCAAACATTGCGAAGTTAGTTTGCCCGATGGTAAAGCAGTAGTAGGTCGAAAAAATGCTTTGTAGACCCATCGAGATCCACACTGTCCTGTTGTTTCTTTTGACATAAGAAAGGAAATAATAGACGCCCATTTGCCTAAGTTGTTAACAATATAGTATAGCAGAATTCAAAGATTTCTACTTTTTTTTTTTTTATCACCGATAAAGCTCGACCGGAGTATATTTCTAAAATTGTATCCAATCTCATCTGCATTGTAGACATTAGCTTGTCCAATGTTGACAATCTGAAGATTAACTTCATTAGCAAATCTGACGTCTGTCGAACGTAATTCATCAACATTAGTTTGAGTGAATCGGAACAGAAAAAAAGGGTATCGTTAAGCCTAATTTTTTTCTCCGAATTTCCGGATTGCTTGTGTTCCCTTGCAAGTATATTTTTAAAAATCGTTTCTACATTATATAAGATTATTTCTTCGTACTCAGGTGGTCGCATTTATTTCTGGGAGATATTCAATTTAGTTGCCACTATTCTATCCTTCAGTCTTCCAATAAATCTGAGTCCTTCATGAGGTATTGATACAATCACCTAAATCATTATAGCTTCCAGGGTATTGTATTGGTTTCTTTATATTACCGCTCCAACTCAACATTTTATTTTACTAACAGAAACTACAACCATCCATAAATTAAACATGTATCAAATAATTTAATAAATCAGTAGAATACGTTATCTTACTGCTATATAGAAAGAACAAAATAAATGCCTGTAGAAAATCAGGGCAAAACACTTTAAAGGAAACGAATAGATATCATCAAGTGACCTTCATTGTGCAAAAAAAAATTCAAAAACGCTATTTTGTGACTTGCAACTTTTGTGAAAATTAATTTAATTTTTTTTTTTTAATTTAAAGATAAATTTGACCAATGTTGACAAATTTATCTTAATTTCCCAGAATTTGATAGTAAATGACGACATAAGTATATGAAACAGTATTTTAAGGCACTGTCATGCAATGGGGATGAAGAAAATGCAATTTACACTTAAATTTAGCAATAAACAGCAAATTGCCAAAGGTTGTAGTTTTGGTGGCGGAGCTGTGAAAGCTTAGATTGTACTAGTTACTACGGACAAATCCCAATAAGGTGGATATGTACATACTTATATTGCAAGTTGATGAAAGGGTGATTACACTAAAACGTGACCGCTGTTGCAGTTCATGGAAATGGAAGATAGTTCACTAGTTTTTTTTTTTTTAATTTTTAAAGTGAAGTCATAGACATATGTTGTATATTTTATGGATGAAATTTTGTGTTCTAAAGGGATTTTCATTAAAAAGGTGTATTTAATTAAATTGTATCTCCAGAATTAAAGCTTTGATTATGGTATTAGGTTAAATTGTTGTACTTTGGCTAATTATACTAGAAATTTTAAACTAACATAAATATTTTTTTTATCGTACAAAAATGTTTAACTGCTACTGACAACATTATTAATACTACTGCAAAAGTGAAGTAAAATGGTTCACGCCTCTGTTAGTACATAAGGTATGGATCTCACATTCCAAAGTTTTCAACGTATAAAATGATTGAAGTCAAGGGTATATTCTCTTCCTGCTACGACAACTACGGATAATATAAAACTAGTGCTATTGCTGTCTATTCGACAAAGAGGAACACGCTGCTGTCTTTAATTCAACGTATCGGTAAATCAGCAACGATTTGCGAACAAAGGATTACTAATTATGATGCAATTATTGATGAATAGGGATAGAGAAAATTTGCATAAATTGCCTTGCTAACTTCTTGAATTTCATTTCCCGTATAGGTAAATAAAATGCACGGAATAGGGGAACGCTCCCTACTTTAAATATCTAATATGTAACTGGGAAATCGTTTGGGATGCGCACTACTACATGGAGATGACCTAATTATACAGCACTCACTATTTTCGATGTTTTTCCCAAATCGTATACAATGCAGAGAACACGTTATAGTTTCATCTGTAACAAATATAAAGTTTGCTCTGGAGAAAGAACTACTACGGTAAAATATTTAATTTCATTTACGATATGAAATATGTGTATATATAGTGTACATATAAATGTATACTACACCCGGTAACTTGAGACTATCAAATATCTCGAAAAATAAGCACTTCACGAAAAAAATGTCCATAATCAAAATTTTATCATTCTGCGGAGGAAAAACATTAGTGCATTCTCATATCTTGTTGGTTCTTGTTTGTGAACTTTGTATTTGAGACATCCCCACAAAAAGAAACGTGGCGAAGTAAGATGTGGTAATCTAGCAGGCCAATTTACTGGACCGGCTCTACCTATCCAACGACCATTGAAATCACGAGTACATCACTGAATAGTGTGCTGGACAACCACCATATTAAAACCGCATGTTCTGTCTTCAAGTAGTGTTAGCAGTTCCTTCTCCAAAATGTCTCGGTACTTTTGACTATTCAAGTTACCTCCAATAGTAGGGAGCCGATGAGTTACCAATTATTTCACACCACACACTGACATTCCTCATATATTCCTCACTATATAGTTTAGCTTTCTTAGCCATTAGATACCAAAAAAAAATACTTTTAAACTTAAATTTCAAACTTTGTGACTTCGTATATTCGAAAGGATCTACTGAGAATCTCATAAAGAACATCGCCAAGTTATACACACCCTGTATATTCCTCAAGTAAAATACGATCTATATGAGCTTTGGTTTCACTTACAAACATTATCAACTTTCTTTTCTGTAACGTTTAATGTTCATTACAGCAAATTTTTGGAAACTGGCTTTAATCTTTAATAAAAAGAAATTTACAAAATAAAAATAATTTAATCAAAATAATAAGTAAATAAATAGTAAATTAAAGGATTTTATTATCGTAGATATACTTTTACACAATTAATGCCCACTATCGCTTATTTTCTTATGAAATTGAACACCTATCTAAACTAAAAAACTGGTTTTTACCTTTTCCTTTCGCAATATAGATTCTGTGTAAATTATATTGAAATGATGCCTTCCATTCCCTTGTGGCTTTCTATTTGTCGATTTTCTCGACATCCTATTTGTTATAAATTTATATAATTAACTTATACATGTACGATGTAAGACTTTTTAAATAGGAAGCCTTCATTGGCTAATTTATTAAAAGTATTTGCCGTAGCGGGTCCAATTATTTGCAAAACCATATTGATAGAAATGGTTCGAATACGTTGTTCTACATCACAACATGCACTGTAGTATTATGTAAATCATTTCGTTGTGGCTAAATCGAGGTTTTTTTTAAGTATGTTTCTACAAAATAGATTCCGAATATGCAGGATGAAATTTTAAAAAACTACAATGCGTAACACCGTGCGATAAAAGACCATAAAATAACAAAAAAAGTCTTATACACTAATGTCCGTAAGCAATTTATTGTCAAAGTACACCGCATATTGATAATTTGAAAAATCTTTTTTAGCACACAACAAAGAAAGAATCGCTTCTTGGTCAGCATGAAAGAGCTTCGACACAACACGCAATCATATTTAAAAGTAATAAAAAAAAAAACAAACCTAAATAAACTACGTGTAAGCGTTTTTAAATTCATTGAAAATAATATTGAAAAATAAAAGACTAATTTTTGGTTCAATTATGTCTTTACTAAACTGCAAATTGTAATAGTGGAATACCTGTGTTTTAGAATGAAATATCATCCATCCCTGCAGGAGCTTATCTTTTGGCAGTACCTTAATAAACCCGTTCTTTACAACAGGACACTAAATTAGGATTGTGTGGAAAACATTTTTTTGGAGGTGTGTGGCAACAAAGTGGAAATATAGGAAATCCAACGCCAACTTAGTTCTAGTAGGCTTTCAAGGAATTATTTTGTACAAATTTCTTCTTTTATGTGGAGGAAGCAAATGATAGAAGTGGCAAAACAAATTTTGAAAATTGTAAATTTACATTCACGCAACCCAGGCGAATTTGATAAGTAAAATATTTTAGTGTTGATATTCAGTACACGGATGCCTGCGAAGCAAAGAGGGGCACAGCTATAGAAAATGTTAAACATTCTGTATAAGCGATGTTTGGAAATAGTGAATTTCCGGTTGAAATAGTAATTTAGGTTAAAATTATTAAAAATTATATCCTTCAATGGTATGAATAAAATAAACAGGTGAAGTTCGTTGATCACTTGGGAATTGCACAAACTAAACCGTTGCGAAGCGTATACCATCTACTAAAAAAGTCAAACAAATTAATCTTCTCGCGCTACGTTGATGACAAAAAAAAAACGATTCGGAAGCGCCCATCTTCGTCAGCATTATATTCAAATGCAATCCGCATCGATACTAAATTTATCCAAATATATGTGCATACTTGTCGCAGTCAGGCGTTCTACATCTCACTCGCGAGTTCCTCCGGAGAATGGAGATACCATTCACAACAATCACACATACACACGCACGTACTCACACTCACACGCGTACAAACCTTCAATAGCCTCAATAAAATATGAGCATGTACGGTGACGGGTAATCGATGTGTTGGAGACTTATTCGTGCATGTTATCGCAAATCACAGTTATTTACGCTCTTGAATGCAGGTTAATTCGTCCAAAATATGATACATACGCAATTCCATAACATTTTACAAGAATATTCTGAAAACGGATGCAAAATATGAAAATATTGTATGAATACAGATGATTTTGAAATATTTCATTGCATAGCTAATTACTATAACATTCTGTTGCAAATTTCCGTTTAGTGAATGTTATTTAATAGATGCAAATCACTTACAGTAAACACAGCCTTTATCTTACAAGTTTGAAATATGGCAAAAAACTATGCAGTGCTCTTGCAAGCTAAGCGATCCAACCTTAGCGTTAATAAAATTTGTTTGTTGAAGTAAATGTACTTGAACAGGTTATGAAAAGTTAAACATAAGTGAAAACTCTATATTCATTAGAAATAATGTGCCCATAATTAATTTCGACTGATGTTAGCCGTTGACTGTAGATGTCGCAATTGGATATAAAAGTTAAATACAAAATAGTAATAATCAATAGCTTGCCAAATTTTTAATTGTTGCTATTTTCATTATATATACTCCTTCTATAACCGCTGGCCACCATATATCCTACTACAGTGATCACAACTGTCCACATACTCCATATTGAAGTTCAGGTATTTAACTACCATTTTCTGTCGTCGAACGATTATACCAAGTTGAAGAACACCTTCTAGAAAAATTCGAATAAACAAATGCACTTCGTAACGTTGCTATGCCAATGAGGTAAAGAAGTGCAAGGAGCAAAGGGAATATTGCTGTTTTGTACGTCAGAAAGCTTGGGAAAAGCCAAATGTGTCAATTCCTCGGCGATCTCAGACATTGGATAATGTCATTTGGGGCGAATTTTATGAAAAGATCTTGGCGTAGATGCTTACAAGATCGTAGGCCAAATAGTCATTCGTTACGTCGCAGTAATTGGGCTTCAGAGTAACTCCGTTGTTGCGAATGTAAATCGTTATCGCTTGATGGTAACTGCATCTTCTTGGTCCGAATTGCTCTGGACTGTGGACTGGGTGACACAAACGTGACTTGCCACACTGCCTATGAAGCAATTCACCTATTATGTCAGCCGATTCGATAATTTCCACAAATGGACCAGCCAATTATCCTCCTCACTCATGTGATTACCACTCCTAGAATTCTTCTTATGGGAGTATGGTAAGTTGTTAGTTTAGACGAGACCAGCTACAAAGACCAACATTGAACGTGTCATTTTTGGCATTCGGCTAAATTTTATGAAAAAGTAATGAAAAATCTTGCTTCTACATAAATCTAAATAAAACCAGTGTATATCGCAGTCTAATTAATTTTAGTGCACAACTTGATAACGTATTTCGGGAATATTTGTCAGTTACTCTGTTACTACATTGAAGAGAACTTCAAAGTATATTCAAGTATATTACAAGTGTGTAGAGAAGGTATTGTAGTAGAGTTAAGTGATACAAGTTATTTAGCTATTATAGCGGTTACATTCAAAATATAGTCTCATTAAGGATATCTGCTGAAGAACACAAGGCGGACGCTCTACCTGCAGCTGTAGGTTTCAATGAAAAATTTGCAACTGCGAAAAATATTCGTGCGTTTTCGTTAAATAAAAATATAAGTGTAGTACATCTTACTATGAAATTATAAACTTTGAAAAATTTTTTCTTATCATCCAACGTCAACATTATAATACGTCTGTGGGTATACTTTGATTCTTTTATAATACAAAAGCAACTAAAAATGAAAACCTCGATTTCGAATGTAGTAATCGTTACAATTACTACGCTGAAATCATCGACATCTTGTAATTTTTATTTATTTTCTTTTTCGATGGACAGAATCATTTCTAAAAAATCATTGCTTAACATAAAATAATAAACAAATTGTAGAGTAAAAATTTCATTCAAAAGTTGCCCCTACAATCGTGATTATTAATTTTATAGGGTCAATCAGTTGGCCGCTGCTGTATCTATTACGTTGAATTCCCACCGAACTGCAGCATATTGCCGAGATCGCTTAATGGTCAGAAAGGAACACAATTAAAATAGATCTCTGTGTAGCAACTGTTGCGCTGTCGCTCCTGCTGTTGCGGTGTCAGGTCCGCTGCAATAACTATGATCCTCTTACTACCTATACGTATGTAAGTAGATAAACATGCATATTGGTCATAGATACACAATAAGCTAGGGGTAAGCGTACGATATAACCTCGGTGTGATCGGAGTGTACACGTGTATGAAGTGTAGTTCTTGTTGTTGTTGTTGAACTGTTATAGAGTATTATATAGCCTAGTATCGTAGGACTTACCATCTCTGAAAAGCCACAAACTCACACTCGGACATTGACCCAGCATCATTACAACACGGGGGTTATTAAACGTTCTTACATAACGTTAACGCTAGGTCCGTCTCGCTCTTATCCGCTAGTTAGGATCTAAAAGTCACATAGAGCGACAGAAAAAGCCAACGTAGAAGTAGTCATCGTCGGGCTTGTCTACTTCCCGAAGTCGTCGATGTTTCTTCTTCGTCTCCGCCTTCTTATATTTCTTCTTCTCTATTTCTTCTATCTCTCCTTCTTTCACTGGTGCCGCGTCCCTTCCTTTCTTTCAAATGAGCGAGTGCAATGTAGCAACTGTAGGAACGGCTCTCGAGCGTGCAGAGAACAAGAAGAAGACCAAGATGTACTCTATCCGCGGTGGGTTGGTTTTCTATGAGAATCTCTTTTTATGTAGATGTATAGTGTTTGTCGCGTTCTTTTCTGTTATTTCTTTTTTCTCTATTTTCCTTTCGCTGGTACTCTCCTTTTCCCGAGTGTCTCTCCGTTTGTACTTATTCACGTTTTATCTATTGTACTGCCTCGGTGATGGAATGTTTTCTCTTTTCTAATTTATTGTATTCTCTTCTCTTTACCGCAAGATATGTAGTTGGAACGTATAGAAGACGGGGATTTCGTAATTGCTGTATTCTTTAGGGTTGGCCCTCAGAAGCATATTTTAACAGGAATTCTATCCTATAAATTACAATTGGCATGTTTTTTCTACTAACGGTTCCATTAAATCTAAAGCATACCATTCGCATACCGGAAAATTAAATCAGGAAATTGATTAAAACTATTATACGAAATTGTGGATGTGATAAATGTGTCTTTCGACCTCTTTTAATTCGTTATTTTAAAAATAGTTTATCAAGTATGTTTCCAGAATTTTTGATACAGCTCTACAAAAGACCTATCGAAAAACAAATTTTGGTTTAACATCGTTCATTTAAATAATAGTCAAAAATATTTAAATGAATCAGTTAGCGTGTCCTTTGAGACCTAAAATCATAACCAAATCATAATTTAAAGCTTTAACAAAGCTTTTGAAAGAGCTGGCAAAGCAAGAAGAATCTCAGGACAAGTAATTTAAACGATTCAAGAGAATATAGTAGTTATGAAAAACACAGACGTTTACTTTGGACTTCAACTTTCTTTTTGTAGTTGTTAGTGAAGTGAGAATTATTAATTTGGCTACTATTAAACTGTCTTGCATTCAGAATGTGTCGTTAACAGTGCCTTGTGTTATTTTCTTTGAAGAGGTTGTAATGAATAAAATCAACGGCAATAGGCTCTTTTATATTAAGATATATCCGTTACTACAGATGAACATCTTAAGGAAGGTTGTAAATTGAAATGAATAAATTACATTAAAATGCCTTTCGTTAAAGTAACTGCAACAATATCGGCGAATATATTTTTCCTTGTTTCTATTTTCAGCTCAAAAAGCACCTTATTATGTGAGGCATTGGAATTGGAAAGGCTAACATATGTCTACATTATTATTTATTTGGCAGAAGAAATGAGAAAATTGTAACTAATTGTAATCTTTGAAATTTCGTCTGCCATATTGAAGTTATCACATGAACTTGTGTTTGTTCAAATAGCTAGCCATGGTTTTATAAAATAGTTATTTACGTACCAAGTACGTGAAATGACATTTCACGAATGAACAGACAGTTTAAGATTTATCGCTGCGAATTCGGGAAGTCTTAATAAGAAGAATAAGAAGTACTTTTAATGAAAGAATAAATATGTAATTGTATTAGATTAGCTACAAAATTCGAAGTTGCTAGAACTTGTCAATTCAATCAGCATTTTCTAAATCAAATTTGAAAGTTAAATATAAAATTAAAATTCTAAAAATTTTTCCTAATTCTCTAAGATTCTGATAAAGAAATAGAACATTGATGTAATCAAACATCTATTTAAATATATTTCTTTTTCACAACAAAGCAGCATTGCATTGGCAGCACACTTATTGGTTATATATTTAGTTTAGTAACTTTATTTTTATTTCTGTTACATTCAGTAAGTACCAACTGTACTTCACGAATTAGCGCTTAAAATAAGATTCCACCCACCGATTTGAATACATGAATTGTCAATTATGGTATATGAGTACAAAATGCTTTTTTAAAACAACGAAATAACACATATTTCGAAAACTTAAAAAATTGAGGGCATTTCTAAACTTCATCACAGCATCTAGCGTAATTAACTTTACCAAGAAGAAATTATGGACGCGTGAAAAATCTTAGTTAAAACATCGCTGGACACAAGGGTTTATCATACCATTCTCCTATATGCAATGATATGTATAATATTTCAATGTATTCAATAACGCTTTCTTAAAAAATACGTACATGCATTACGCAAATATTAATACGTCGGGATTTTTTTGAAGTAATAGTAGCAACAATATGCTTCAGTGTTAGACACCTGCTAATTAAATTCGCACTTTTAAGAATTGATACAATAGTTAAACAGATTACTGTACTTTTTTATTTTCTATACAGTAAAAGAATTATAACTAGATATAGAAATAAAACCAAAGAAATTTTTTCCCCGGTTATAACGAACAAGTTTATATATAAATCTACTTTAAATATCATAAAAAACACGTAAAGTGTGTAGGCATTATGACAAACCGTATTTGAGTACTCTTCCTCAACTCCTTTTAATATCTCGTAACGTGCTGCAATACAAGCTTCATTGTGTATTCCATTCGGTGAACGAAATGATAGTGTCAGAAAATTTCTTGAATACAAATGGCTACCAAATAGTTAAGGGGATAGAGGTTACTCACCCTTCTTATCTCTGCCACAAATGTCGGATTATAGCCGCGTTTCCATTATAATGCCGAAACTATTTATGTGCAGGGATTAAGTTAATACTGTTTTAATTAGGTTTAGTTAATGACGATGCTATTTCAACTTTATGTTTCTCTTTCTTATTTACGAGGTACTCGATGGACGATTACTTAATTCTTCTTCAAGGTAGTGTTGTACTTATATTATTAGTGGGTATAATTCTCCAATTAAAGTAAGGTACATATTTCAATATTTTCATAATATTTCTGGTCGATTGAAAAATTTATAATTCTCAGACAAATCCTTTCCATACCTACATATAAAACAAGAAAGAAAAAACAGACAGTTATTTAAAAGTCGAACTACTAAAAAATCTAATTTAAGTTCCTGTATACAACTTCAACCGACGCTCTCCAATGAACAATTTCTCCACCCATTTTAACTTGGCAGTACTTCAAACAACTGACATCATACTTATTATCCTTTTGTTTAAAACGTGTTTCTGCGTGAATATATGTGTGTTTACACGAAGTATTGAATAAAAATTCAGAATGGCACCTTGTCAGCACCCTCAACGAAGAAAAGAAATCGAAATAATTCAATATGGAAGCTGTCGCTAATTAAATCAGCGAGCACAACGCTTTTATATGTCCCTCTAGAAACGCGCGGTTGTCATGAGAAATTGGCAAGTTCTTGTTACGAATTTGTAATTAGACTGCATAAACGAGAATCATAATTTTCTTTAATTAGCTGACATCGTGAAGTCAAAGAACTCATTCTGTAAATGAATAGAATTGCTGAAGGGAAAACACCTAGTATTAACCTTTAGGTCGTTGAAAACGTTTGGAGTAGCCTGCTTCGAAAGGTATTGATTTGAGGCAATTTGTATTGTTTATTAGAAGAATATTTGCCGTGATTTGATAGGAGAATTATAGATAAGCTTTCCAAATTAATGTTTCCATCGTAAGTACATATTTAATTTGACGAATTATTTACATATTGCATTTGAAGCATACAAAAGTCCACGTTAATCTTAAACATTTTCTAAAATATTGTAAACATTATTAATATCTACAACGCGAAGTGCATTGATAATTGCTTATTGAATCATTTTTCTCATGGCCTAGAATCTTCCTTTAATACAGTCTCTGTATACACTTGTAATGTTTTCTCTTTCAAACGTAAATTCCCTCAACTTATTTCACAAAGACTTAAGCCACAAAAACTGGTTACCTGTTTACGAGTGCACTAATGTAAGTGAGAGCTTTTCTAAATTTTTAGAGTTAGTTAATTACTATATTTATTTTCCATTTGAGAGGCATATGTTACACTGCATAGTACTATCTGTAGCAATCTGTGATACAATTTATAATAAACTAGGTCCCTGGCGTAGTTTGTACTATTTTTTACCAATAAATGCACACAAAGATTGTAATATTCCCTACTACATAAAGTGGTCTCTATAAGCTTCATGACCTCAAATTTGTATGAAAATTTGTACAGAAAAACTTCCATTTAATTTTTGGAATAAAGTAGGTACTCCTTACATATATATTATGCATTAACCCTGTATGCATCCAGAACTTGCGTACAATATAGTAGGATTTAAGGAATTCTATTTTACTTAATTGTAGCACATAGTATTCTTAAATATAATTTTATAGTAATAAACGCCAAAGTTTCTCTTTGGGTGTACAATACCTGGATTGACCAAGATTCTTCAAAAGAAATTAGCATTAAATGGCCCACTTTTTAAAAAGCTTATGTCAAGTTTAAATCTTTTTATAAGGAACATGGGAGAGAATGTCAAGGTAGTTAGGTACTTATGGCTTAATACAAAATTCACAAATAACAAAATGCATTCATTTTTGCAACAATTCCAAATTTAAAGTTCCTGGCGTGAATCTAAATAACAACTTTGTAGTGTATTCAACCTCCAATAGCATGTTAGGTATCGTCTTTCAAATAGCCACCTGATATAAATTTGTTATGTCGGAATTTACCAAGCTTATGTTTTGCTTTATCCAATCTTAGAATATCATGTGGTTTTGTAATTCTCCTAACATTTTATCACTCCACATTTATTTCTAAAATTAGGTACGGACTCACTGGGGTCACTGTAGCGATATTGATGGAGTATTTATATTGCAAAATAGGGCACTAAGAACTATTTTTAATTTAAGTCGTTATGAATCGCGTTTAAAATGAACAAATGTAAATACTACAGCACGAGGAATACCAATTATCTTTTACCTCCTCCCCATACTTCACTTTTTCAGAAAAAAACTTGTATCTGTGGGGTGCAGGTTTTTTATTAGTTTACTGTAGGAGGCAAGCTTATAACAATTTTTAGTTTAAGATAAAAAAATTGTTACTTGTTCTTTTTTCTTCTTCCGTTAACTTGTTTTTTTTTCCAGGCTGTGCACCTTCTTTCTGTATATTTGTGTGTTACAAAATAATTTTTATTATTATTATCGTTATTGTTGAAAAGTACTTATAGGACTTTGGGGTTGTGCATGTTAGTTACGTTGGTAAACCGCGTGTAAATACACAGTGCTTTCTAGATAACTGCCGGTGAATATTTTATTTTATACGCGAAGATACGAAGTGTTAATTCCACTCAACAGTAAAACAAGCTATATAAATATTTTATTGTATTATATTATATAGTTTTATTTAATTGTCTCCAGAGACGTTTATATTTGTTATGTACGCTTATTTTGTTAATATTTAGAACTTACTGCGGATTTGCCATACGTTTTTATCGCGATTTATTTATAACGATAGGCAAGTGAGGTGAATAACTCTAGAAAAAGCAATGGAATTAACTGATAAATCATAGAATCGCCAATATTTTTATTAAAGTTAACTTGCTTGTTAACTGTCTTTACTCAAGTGTATGTGAATCCTTGAATAAAATTTTTCAAAATTTGTAAGGTGTCTTTGATACGTTTCAAATTTTCGAATCAATATTATATTGTTCCACTTGTCTGAAATTTAGAAATAACAATGTTTTTAGCATGCACTTACAGCAATTAGTGTAAAAATCTAACAAATCTGATTGTATTTGATCAATACATCAGCGACGGTATATGAAGAGACTTTTAGCGAAATGAAAGTATCACATTATTAGCGTGTCAAAAGGGTTTTTACTGGATGAAAATCTAAGGTTTGAGTAATGCAAACAATGTTTTTCACAGAGCTTTTTACAATTTGAAGAGGCTATGATACACTTTCTTTGAATATTGTTACAAAAACTCCTTTGGCTAACAACGTTTGGTTGGTATCCATGGTCACCGAAGACAAATGTACCAAAATTCCTGTTTGTGTTGACTTCATAAGAAAGCAAGAGGTGTCTCATAAATTGACATAAATTCAGTATGGAAGGACGGAGAATTTTGCAGTTGGCACGTTTTATTCGAAAATTTTGATATCACACATCACCTTTAAAAAACCTACAGTGATATGTACAATATTCGCAGGAAAGATATATTATTTAATAGTTATTCTTCACCACCACACTGTTCATTTCAAAGGCAGCTACAGCTACAAACGTGCAACTATTATCAGGTAACTTAAAGTTGTTGCTCAGTGGAGCTTCTCTTCGGTTAAAAAAATAATATATCACATTTATTGAAATTACAGGATACTCTGCACATTTCTCTTTTACCTTCTATGTATTGAACTGTTTCCATTTTAATCAGAAATGTCGTTGAAAAGGAACATTGTCCCTCTCTTACACCATCACTGGTAACGTTGAAGCTCGCTAGTAGGAAGTCGACATTGTGTCTACCAACCTGACCAAAACCTTTGATAAAGTAGTTACGTAAGTGAGTTGTTCGATGTTGCACATACCTATTTCTGGTTTTAACTCTTTAATGGACAAATTTGGCTTTTATTACTTTTATGGCAAAAAATGAGTTGTTTTAGTGGCAATTAATTCAAAAAAAACTTCTTTTGTTAAATTTTGTTTCTCGTTTCGCAATTTTGAGCTGGTAGGTATATGAGCTACTAAAATTCTGGTCCACTTTTGACATGGATAATGGCTCCATTCTTGCAGCAAAAATGTATATAAACATTGGGAATGTAAATATATCTAAACATAGAATATAAAATATAACAGAAAAAGGAACAAAATATGAATTATTTTTATGGAATAGTATAAGCTACTCCGAACATAGCACTACACTCAGCACATATTATCTTCAAACTCTTCACATTGGTTTTCGTAGAGTACAGGCCACATCTATATTTTCCTTTTACAGATAAATGTTCGCCAACATCGGTTTTTCTAGTGGTGTTTTCGGTGGTACCTCACAGGAAAGTTGTTTTGTATATGGTCAAGTTTAAAGCCAAAAGTTAACCAAAGATTAGACTCATCAACTTTCAAAATACGTCTATTGCTTATTAAGTCTCTCTCTTAAATTCCGCTTCGGGGAGAACCTCGTTATGTAAACAATCATTCCGATAATCATCGTCATTTACATTATCATAATCTGGTTCCTTTTCTGGAGTAACATAAGCCCAGTCTAAAGTATAGTTTCGCTATCACAGTTCCTTCTTGAGGAATCTCCCAAAAACCCAGGAGTTGAGGTAGCCCGGATTGGTAGTAAAGAATTATCGTCTGCATCGCTGCCTTCCTCACCCGCAGAGTTCTCAACCATCACCTTACTTATCCTATCCAGCGAATTAGACAAATTACTAGGAAGTAACTCTGGATATCCTCAAATTCCGACCAATGTTGCAAAAGAAGGGTTGTAGTGCATACAAATAAGTCTAGTAACCAGAAAATTACTTACCAAGCATTTTCATACGAACAATAATTAACAAGTTGTCAATAAACAAACACCTACGACCTCCGCAGTACACTAATCCACAGTACGTGGCAAACATCATAGCCACTATATTTGGAAATTCAGCGGTAAGACGTTATGTAGCTATTGTAGATGCCGGAAACCGTTCAGTAGGGCACCATATACTGCACAGGACCAAAATTATGTGAAAATATCTGTATTCCGCAGGGCAAGTAGCTTGTACAACAGCTATTAACTTATAAAGGGTTAAGTTAGCAGTAAGTTATGTTGCGCTCCGGGCGTCTACTTTAGGACCATTATTCTTCCTGTTCTAATCTGTTGTAATATGCTTATGTTTACATATGACTTCTACTGAAGTTAACCTGAAACATACCTAGTGTATATTGCTTATTTTTCTGCTAGTAGTTGCTATTATTATTGTTTACACTGTTCTATTAATATATTATTGTTATCAACGCACCTGAAGTTTACTTATAAGATAACGTATAAAATTTCTATGATCAGAATATAATATTTTTGTATCGAATACAAATTTAATATAAAATATCGAAAAGCAACCCTCATTTCATATCCATTTTATTGGTTTCTCTCGCGGAAAAAGTTTCTATACGAGGGCGCTATATACGTTTCCAGTTTATGAGTAAAAGTACACGAACGCGCATTTATACAATCTCTCTGTCATGCTCTCTCCATGCGCGCACACACACACACATACAGAAGAGCCTTAGTATTTTTATCCGAGTGGCACAGGAAGAGTTAAGTTAAATGGGCAAGTACGGCGTCCACTTTTAACTTGCGCTCCTTCGCTACGACACAACGGCAGCAGCGGAGCCGAGTTCATCGGCCTCCGGTGGTGTGCTACGCCTAGTGACGACCCCCTTACGTTGTTTATACCCGCGAGAGGAATTTAACAACTTACGTAACCACTCTCAAATCAAACACTACATATATTGTTTAAACATCGGCCATGTATCAAGTAACGATAAGGAAGATTTAGTAATATTGCTTCCTTTGTATCGACTTCCATCAAGGAGCTTTTCATCGATCGAATTTTGGTTTAATTAATAGATTTTCGTACGATACAAATCTGTCGTAGGTAGTCTCTCCAAGAGCGGTGTGCTGTTAGGTTGCATTTGTTTAATTTAATAGGTGTCTGTTGATAATGGAAAGATTTTATTTGAGTTACCTATTTGTTTCCTTGTTATTTTTATTTTTTGTTTATATTCAGTTTTGAAATCGCAGAAAGTCTGAATTCTATTGTTTTAAAGGCCAGTATTATTGCCAGATAATATGAGACAAGTGTCTACCAAGTTTGTACTCAAATTATGCCAAAACCTTAAGATGTTCATAAAAATTCAATCCAAACAAGTTTTGGTATGCTTGCTTGTGTCCTTTGGCTTTGTAGTTGGCCCCTATTCCACAATAATTAAAGATTAGTTTTAAAACACAAAGCTCCAGTGGCAGTTTGTGGTAGCCTTAGACTTGCGACCGTTCAACACTGTTCTCAATATTACCGAAGCTATACTCAGAAGACATTTTTAGATCCACATGTGTTATTACTATATGATTTGGTGTGAGACCACTGGCCAGTCAACCCAGACACCTAACAATTCCAATAGATACGGGTGCTATACACGAAAGACACACTTGACACTCGGGGCGAATGGGTGACTCATAGTTAGCACAACACGGGTAAAATCTGTCCGTGACGAAAGGAAAGTTTAACAAAATTTTCGAGAACATATGTTTGTTAATATAACCAGGTGCACATATAAAGATAGATCACCAAAACTTTGCCAGAAGCTTAGCGCAGATATAAGAATACACTAGTCATATTTCTTGGAGGAAAGAAGAGCGATAAGCAAATTAGATACATTTTTTAAATGATTTTTTGAAAAATAGACTTAAAGATAACTCTAAAATTTCCTTTGTGGCCAACTCTTGAGCTGTGAGCAACAAAGAACATTTTCTTCAAAATGCATTGAGGGTCGTAGGACAAAAGCATGATGGAGTGGTTTATGTTCCTTTCTACTGGAACAAGTTAAAATATAAAAGTTAAAGGATATGATGACAATTATGTTAAAGTACATGCTTTCTCCTTTAAATCCGTATTTTATTTAATTTCATTTCGAGCAAGCAAATTGAGCTTTGTTGCGTTACAATGTCTGTGACTTTTGTTAGCGCACTCGCATATCAGTTTTATTTTTTTACCTATTTTCTTGCTTTTGTTCGTAAAACTAGTGGCACAATTCCCTTTTAAGGTTACATTGTTCCTTTCTTATATACTTTCTATTCTTTATTTCTTTTTCTGCCCAAATATCCCAATTCCACACTTAACTTGCTCTTATCTCAAACTGGTTAGTTTTTCTACGTTTCTTCCTTAGGTTTAGAGTAAGTCGTTGCAATCAACTACGAATATTTGTTTATTTATTTTTGGAGCCGGTGTTATCATATATCACCTTATACAATCATTAATCTCTTATATAATCCAGGATGTATAAAATACCTGAAATTCAACCGATACACGTAGACATGCTCTGATATTTACTATTGGGCAAAGCTTTCGTCAACATTCGCAAATAACCGGAGTAAAAGATTGCGAATTCCTTTAGTTAAATGATAGGAAACTAAACAGCCAACACCGCGCGTTGATCTGTGCGCTGATGGATGATTACATTTTCTTTCGATAAATACTACGTTTCTCAAGAATTTATTTGGAATGGAAATAAGCTGTCGCGAAAAGGCTGTAGGTTATTAGTAAATTAAATTCAACGTAGATATCACAAAGTTATGTCTACTAATTACCTAATACATAAATAAATTTTTCGAAAACGTCATACAGGGTGAAAACCGTCATATTCATTATGCATCTGAACTGGTTACTATTCAAAATATTTAAGAAAATATGTATATAATTTTCTCAAAAAAAGATGTTCACCAATTAGGATACATGTTATTATATAGCTAGAACTTTGGAGATATCTAAGGTAGCTATGACCATAACATTGATGAGAAATACTGGTATGTACCACTTAATTTTCAATTATATACGTTATTATAAAAGTGTTGACAATTTTTCCATTTGAAAGCTTAATTGTAATTGCCGGACACCTGTATGTTTTCGAAAAAATCATTTGGTTTCATTTTCACAGTTATAAGAGTTCACATCCACTCGTCCATTTGTCAGAAATATTTAAAAAATGCAAATATTTCGAATACGGTTATAAACAGCAACATAACAGTTTCATCGGGCAAACCTTAAATTTAAACCAAGTATTTAAATATATAATAACATATAATTGTTCTATTTCAAATAACAAATGTATACGCTTTCATCGATGCTGTTCCTCGTGAGACAGCCTGTACATATTACCTAAGGGACGTCGATGTGTCTAAGCGAATTAGGATTTTTCTTTTCATTATCAGGATATTCAGTACAGATTGTTTAAGCACTCGTAATATAAATAATAAAATACAAAAATAAAACTTCCTAGTACAACATTAGCGTTCAGCCTTAATACGATACCGAAAGTTGCAAAATTTCCTTTACTCGCGTAATCTCATATATGGCTGTGTAAATATGGAGGATAGAACCTTGTAACATTTATCTAAAACTTTTTTAGATAACGAGTATTTCCATTCACACAGATACATTCTCAGCTTGAGGAGGGCTTACTTGTGTAAAGATCACCGAATTGGTATACAGGCGAAATAAGTTTGAATAAACAAAGGGCAATTAAATCCGAAACATGCTCATTATCGCTCGGAATCAGAACCTGTTGCCTTTTATCGATTGACCTACAAATATGCATAATTTATTCGACTTCGTTTCGATATGCGACGAATTCTTAACAAGGTGAGGCATTTCGTTATAGGCATATTCAAACTATTAATATACACCGTTTGAAAAATATATACCGGCTAAACGTGAATGAAGTTTACGTTTGCGGACTCTCTATTACTAAAGTAATTTTATTCCTGTCAATGCTAGATTTATTTAAAAATAGGTTTATTTTCAAAGGCGGAAGACTGGCTAGCAAGTTATTTTGTTGTTTCAGTTGCTTTAAAGCGGTTTTTAATAGGGATACATATGTTTTCGTCATTTCTAACAAGAATTCCGGTAGTGACTTATTTTAGTTAGTGAAGATGTGGAAGGTTATTATGTTATACAAATGGTAAATTGATATAAATTACTTGTTTTACATAACATTTCTTTGCTCGAGAGACTTTCCGTAAGGTTTTTATTCTGAAATTTAATTTTATTTATTACATAGTTTTGTGACCATGTTGTTAAGTTCATTCGCTAGAATAAATATTTCCATGTACTGGGTTACAACATCGAAAGTAGCGGTATCACGCAAGCATAAACAGGATTTCTAACCACCGCAGATTAGATAAGACTTTTATTTCATATTAATATTTATGAAGTCACCCTATATGATATATCATTGCGTTGGAAAATAATCTCGGAGTGTATGTTCGTATAAATGTACCAGTATATTAATAAATATGTTCAATAGAAATTTTTATTGAAATATACTCAGGTAGGGGAGAATAATTATTAATGAATTTTTATCACCATATATAGTGGGATCTCTAACAATGGAATTTAATGAAAATACATAGTTATGAAATCAGATAGAATTTGTAATTAACAGGTAACATAGTTCCTTATGCTAATGGATGTTTGCTACAGCGAAAGATTGAGTGAAAATTATATTTTTGTAATAAACTACAATTGTATAATTGAAAATTTCTGGTATTTTCCTCGATATCAATTTAATATAGATAGAATAATCTCATTGATTATCTGCTCAATATATTGTTACGCATTCAGAATTTTGAGATAAAAGCGTAGTTTAGGGATGTTACAAATTTCTCTCAATCAAATGTACAGGTATAAGTGTTCCAAAAGAACGCACTTCGTGGTATAAGCATATGGTAAGATTTGGGGTCACGTGAATCATACTGGCTTTTATTTAAATCGCCCCGAACACTGACCTACTACGATATAGGAGAGTGTTGAAAGTTTTATATGCAACAACATCAATGACTTTCTTAAAAAAATCAAGCATAATTTCAATTTAACGTTATATATTAATTGATCGCTGTTGCTTGGGGGATTTCTTTAACTAATGATACATTGTGGCACAGTTGACGTTTATCTTATTATACCTTTTCTTATTTCGTGCTTTATTGAAAATAAGGATAATACTAGGTATCCATATTATTATTACATTCTAATACATCAGCAATAGATGTAGAACTAAGATACGGACTGCGGCCAGACACAAGCATATTAAATATAGAGTGTGTAAGAAGTGACGAAAATACCGTTGTTCTTTGTACTGCGCTCAACAAACACTTTAAAACATTGTACCATGCGTTAGATTTGTCATTTCAATGCACAGTATGTAAGACAGTAACAAACCTTTTATTTTATCATGTAAGTAATAATTTTACAATTGAAATGTATATATTTTATACTGCCATCTTAGTTGCTCGAATTGAAGTCCATCTATCTCTATCCGCAATTCCAACCTTTGAGAAATGGAACATGTGTGTACATATTGGAATACCCAGTAAGTCTAAAATTCATAATAATAATATAATATGTATATATATATATATATATATATATATATATATATATATATAATATAATATAATATTTAAATACAACAGTTATTCAATGAACGAAACAAAGAAATGAAGAAACATAAAAAACATCAATGAGGTAAAAGTAACCAAGAAACAATCACAAAAAAAACGGGATGGATAGAAAGTTATATTACCCCATTGAAAATAGTGCAATTGTCAAAATCTGTGTAACTGCTTATTGAAGTTGCCACCGCTATTTTGCTTGAAGCACCTGTCAGCTAAAGTTTTTTTCTTTACATAAATATTCGTCATATTAAATGATTAACAGCAACAAGCACACATTTTTTACGCTTGCAAATATAGCGAGCGTTAGCTAACCATGATCGCATTACATTGGCAATCTAAACGATCATTCATCAGAATTGTTGCTGATATTTAGTACGCGATGGCTTCGGATGAACTCGGCAATTATCACGAATACGGTATTGTACTAGGTTGCCACATACCTTTTCCTGAATATAGAACCATAAATGCGATACGATAACACTGAGTCAAAGACATCTTCAAAATCACACTTCATTATACATTACAGCCTTTTGTTAACCAACACATACTAAGAAAAATGTTTCCAGAATCACTAAAATTTCAAACTTCTGCGACTTCGCGTATTCGAAAAAATCATTGTACAACATTTAGCTTCTTCGGCGCTTTATACATATACCCTGTATAAAACAATTGTGTACGTGATGTGTATCGCGTAAAACAAACCTCCAATTTAATGTTTTTCTTTGCCAAAAAAAAACTGATGTTACTGGTGTTACCATCCTTATTGGTGTCGCAATCCAATTCATATAAAAACGTAAGATTTCATTGTCACGTTGACATCACTTCCACGGATTAATTTCTTCTACACCCTATAGGACCTTCTTGATCGAAAGTTGTTCAAAGCTTGTTTTCATAAAATACGATCGACTGTCCATTGAAATAAAGAAGTAACCAGTTTCGGCCTTTAGAAAAAAGTTTTGAGAGAATTATGATTAATTTTGTTCCCCAATGTTACTCGCTTTGTTCACTCATTGCCATACATAAAACATACCGAATGCGCTATATTTATTTGTAACCTATTGTAATTTTTATCTAAATTAGGCATCGGTTTAGGCAGGGTTTCGTTAATTTGCTCGGACTTTAGATGGAGAAATAACTAACATTGAATCTCGTCCCGCGTTTGTCTTTTCATTATGTACAATAGTGGAAAGAGTATTTTCTGAAGAAACTTTCTCCAGGATGACAACGCAAGCACATATTCAGCATATAGCAACGACGAACTTTTGAATAAACGGATGCAGGTCAGTTATCCGCCTTGTTTACGCGATGGAAATCCAAAATCAACGAGAGAAACTGTAAAGTCACCAACAAACTGAAGGTCCACATGGCCAACGTGTTCCTCGGCGGAGTACTTCAGTGAAATTGTTCGATTTGATGATGGACAAGAGGATTACTTGGTGGCACTGTGTAGAAAAGGTTTCTGCATCCAAAACAACAGCAATTGCTGCCTATTAGAAGAGATAGCGTGTTCAACTTACATAATAAAGAAAAGCTATACTTCACAAATTTTGAAGTATGGGGCGTTGGTATGGAGAGCCAGCATGACACCAACATTTCAGCTGAAGGATTTGGAGATAAAATAAAATATTGCCACCCTAGTATATGCGAAGTGAGCAAATAAGGGAAGACCATAAAATACCACCTCTTCCGGAGTATCTTCAGAGCCTTGCCAAAAATATCTGGGAAAGGGTGACAGCCAGCCCTTTGGCCAAGCATATGATAGAACCGCATGACCGCCCTTCGCGCAAAAACCAAATACTTCGAATCTATGACCGAATGAAGCAACATTTTAAGACCTGCTTGGGAACGGTGAAGTGGTGATTAAAGCAGAGGTACGGATTACAAACTTGAGACCCAGTGGCGAGACCTGGACTGCATCATTAAAGACAAGAAAGTACAAAGGCTCCGGCTCAACCCTAGGGAGAGAAAGAACTGTTGAATTGTTGATCTTTTATTTAAACCAAACCGTGTGTCATTTTATTACGTGTAACAATGGAAAGGGTATTTTTTTTCAAATTTAGTCCATGTTATTTTACACTGTTTAATCGAACTGATAATTTTTGAGTTTATAAATGAATGCTGTTGTGTGGTTTGTACACCTAGCTTAATTTCTTGGGTGTATAGAAAGAATAGAATACCTCATTTAGTTCCGCTAGAATATTACATCTCGCAAAGTAATTGTCGATGTCCCATATTCTTTCGTAATAATGTAGTACAAGAATACGAGCTCTGTTTATAAATTAAATTATGTAAGTCATGCAATTAGCGGGTAAAAGAAAAATTAATTCCTCTTAGTGAAAAAGGATACAAAAATGAACAGTGATGCGGTATCAGGATCCTTACGTAAATAAACACATTTATCATTTCCAAGAAGACAATATTAAACATTTCCAATACCGTATACAAGTATACTATTTATAAACATGATTACACTTAAGCATGTACTGCTATTTACGTACATATATTAAGAGATTAATTTACAATATTATAAATCGGCACACTTGATCTACCAACAACGCTTCTCTACTGTAACAATAATAGTATGCAATAAGTTGCATAACACGTTCAACAACAAATAAAAATACAGTCAGCGCTTGTTGTATATACATGAAGAATACTAATGGCGGAAAAATTTTGCAGCCTACCTATGTTAGTACACGCGATTAACATATGACATAACCTGCGCAAAACTTGTTTAATACATATAACACTAACATAAATAATATGTATGGTCGCAATGAGCCGATTGTTTGTTGTTTGAACGACAGGTAAGTATATAATACAAACTCGTTTACTTCATTGACAGGACAACGGTTGCATTTAACCTGTAGAATGCTATAAAAGACGATTAAATTAAAATATATTGACATATAGGTAATTGGCTTTGTAGTAGGTAGGTAATTTCTGAATAACACACCGTCAATTAAACCGTTTAATTATGTCCGGCTTATATAAATTTAACAATTTGCAATATTAAGCGGTACTGGCTACTGATGACTTCGTTAAATTAAATTAAGTCAATTATAGGTTATCAATTGCAAAATCATGAGCTGCCAAAATTTAAGGAAGGGAAGTTTTTAAAGAGAACAACTATACATTGAAGTATTGCGCATATTAAAATTCTCCAACATTTCATTCGCACCAAAGAACTACGAGGGTAGTTTGAAAATGTCAAACCTCAACATTTTGTTTGTGTCAGCCGATGTTAGTGTTTCTGTAAAAATGGAAGAAATCAGATATCCAGTCGTCATTAAACTTTTATATTTCAAAGGCAATTAAAGCGTACGTAAATTAAAGCCGAGATACACGCCATTCGTACCGTTCTGCACTATTAGTTGCCAGAGTGACATCTTGGGCAGCTGAATTTATTCCCAACATTATTTTTTCTCTTTATTTTTTTTCTTCGAGAGGAAGCAAATATTTTTGTTGGGCACTGTGTATTATAAAATTGAAGACCATCAGAAATGAGAAGTAAAGAGTTTTATTTTTTTTTTCAGACATTGACGCTGTATTTTTGGTTAATGTTCGTACTGACAACGAGAAACCTTGCTCAATATCAGCATTTCCGCTTGACGGTGATAAGACGGCCGTCACAAGCGATGTCAATGTGGGATGTTTTAATTCTCCATTATTTCTTTTTGATTTAAATATATTTTCCCCAAGAAGCTGCAATATCTACCGAGTTCGAGTCCTGTAACTACTATTTGGATAGATCAACGAGATGGGAGTATCGCTGGGAAAGTGTATAAACTTACAAGGAGACTGTGATGAGAAATAAAACTGAATATAGCAAAAAAATACTTGTTTCTGTGTTAGGTTGGAAACTTTTCAGACTATTCTCCTATATACTGTGTTTTAATTGTATTGGTTGATAAAATTTAACATTTTGTGTGTGCATTGATATTGAAAAACTGAAATGCAGACTATAATCTTTACAAGCGGTAAAAGGAGACCTCTGTTATAATTCTTCACAGAATTTTTACAGATAGAGCGTTTTGACATTCTCTATCAAACGCTGTTAACGTTCATTATCATTAACTTCAACTTTATTGTTATTTATTTATTTATTATTATACTTTTGTATGCTAATGCTGATCAAAAGATGGAAACCCATTGCCAGTAGATATCTAACCAATAACTCGTTCGTATTGGCATTTACTGGTACATATCCATTACCATTATGTATTTGTTGCTATCTCTGACCTCAATTTTATTATCACCAGAAAGAGAATAGTTACTTCTTACACTTGATATAGATTTTTGTATTGTTTCAATATCTTCGTAGTATAGAAGAGGGCGAGACACAGAAGACCTACTGCACAATATACGCCTGTATCTTTTTTTTTCAGCTAAATGAAAAAACTTCGTCGCCGAAATGTATTCTGATATATGAGGTCTACAGTTAGTTAGATGCTCACTGCTAAATTTAAGACAACTTTTCATTCTACAGCACAGATTATGCATACGTTATTATGCATTATGGTTTTTAATTTGAAACAAAAAAAGAAACTAAAAGAGAAACTTCTTGTACTGCAAACAATGTACCAAAACATTAATAGTCGAAAGTTTATATTCTCATGAATGATTCTGTAAGGCAAATCCATTTTTCTATATATACGTCTATTTTTCCTCTTATTTCGATTTATCATTAGGAAAGGAGTCCTGTTGTCTTTTTCCTTTTCGTAAGTAAATTTAGTGGAGGGAAATTTTGAAATTAGTTGTTCAAAAAAAGTCAGCTATTGAATTTTCATCGGTATCTTCTGATGATCCGTCTTCTACCTTTTCCATAAATCATTCAAATGTAATTCTTCAAATCCTTGTAAAGAGCTTTAATTTGCCTTGCATCGCATAGTTTCTATAACTGCAACCGCACTCATCTGTATTATACAGTTGGGTTGATATAAAAATGTTCCATAGCACCAATCTCAACATTTCGTCATCGATTGTTCTATTCTATTCTAAACAATTTTTAATAAAAGACATCATTGGTTTTTTCGGGTATCTTTCTGGAAACAGAACGCACGTTCTACTTGATTTTTTCTCAGATTTTCCATAAATGATTGATAAATTCAAATAATCCTGATTTGTCAATCCCAAACGTAACATTTTTTTGTACGTATAGATTACGAAATTTGAAATATATTTGGAAGTTTACTATGCTTACTTCTAAGGTACTTCCAAAGAAGCAGAAAGAAAGCAACTAGCTCCTGATAACAATTATATAAATTACATGTATACAAATTAAAATATATTAACACTAACGAACCCAAAGATATTTTTCGTTATTGCTGTTTAAAATTAAATTTCTTCTAGTCTATACACCCCGAAAATCAGTAAAGCAATTTGCAGTTTGTATATAGTATTTTTTCTTTTGAGCACACTTGTAGCAAGCAAACTATATATATATTGTTTCTATCGGGATCTAGTTATTGTCGATCTATGTATTCGCAAGCAATATGCTGTATGAATTGTAATTTCCTCGACAACATTTGTTGGATGGTAATTGCGAATCCAATCACATAATACTGCATGCAAAAGACCTGCGTTTCATTAGGACAAATAAAAAAAACAATGTCACGTGTTTTTCTAATGTAATAAAAAACGTTTCTCTAAGAAAACTGATTCATACAGACCAGGTGGTAAGGCGGTAGGTGTATCAACTACACTGCACAGGATGACGTCAGTCAATAGCGTACCTCTATAAATATTAACCCTGCATCTTTTTTCCCTAGAATCCTTGGAATTTGATATTAAAGCAATTAGAGGAGCAGTGGAAATCTTCTTACAACAAGATTCAATGTAAACTTAGGTATATCTAATGATAACTGCAATTTCTTCAATTAATAATCGAATCATCAAAATTCTCAAAAATGTATCGTTGTACAATTGTTAGAGGTGTAACAGATCATTAGAAAGCATAGAATCTATGCTACAGTTGCGTCCATATAATGCTACATCTAAATTAAAAATTTTCATCAATGTACTTTTAGATAGGAAAATAATAAAATTTACTGTGGACATAAAATAATCGGTATCGCGATTAAATAATGGAGTGAGGTGACGCTAATTTTATATCTGACTTCAAGTTAAATTGTTTTCGAAGCCACTTGTGTTTGGTTGTATTTCCAATGAAAAACCGTTGAATTTAAAGAATTCTAATTGTAATTCAAAGTTTGAGTCACGTTTATTGTTCAGAATTTGAAGAAAGGAACATAAACATAGCGCTTATGTGTTGGAACTTCGCTATATCAGGTTAGTTTTCGTTCAATCTAATTTTGGAAAAATCGAAAATTTTTACATTTTCTCAAAGTTTCGCCTTCCTAAAAAATTACAAACGTTTAGGCAATTATAAATTTCAAAAATCTTTATTTAAGTATGCAACAAATAAGGTAAGTTCAAAATATGCCAAGAAATCGAACTAGACAGTGGCGATGCCGCTGATCTTTGTGACGAATTTGAATATTTTACAAAGTCTCTTGATAATAAAATAGACAAAGCATGTGATCAATTTTATAGCACGACACAAAGCTTGCAGAAACGTTTAGTTTATATAACAAATACTTATGTTAAGAGAGACAACGCAATTGTTTTGCATTTAGTAAATTAATTTCTCAACACAACCTCTCTCACAACTCAGTCCAGCGGTGTTCCGACTTTTCTAAACCATCCAAAAAATACGATTTGTCGAACTCTGCTTAGTACGCCTCTGTTTCGGCAACGACCGGTTTATTAGACGTAATAGTTTGGAAAAAGAAAATTATAGTGAACCAAATCTGGCGAATATGGTGGAAGGGGCATCAATTCGGACTAGTTCTGCTGTCGCAATTGTTCATGATGGTATGGTCCAATAAATAAGCATAGCGAAATCATGCCTTATGAATTCCAAAAACTAGTCGCCATAACTATTTCAACTGATGGAATCGTCTTCGCCTACCCATTTTTCCGACTGAGTTTTGGATGTATACATGTCTCATGGGGCACAAAAGCAAACTTGGATGATACGCAGTAAACCTGTACGAAAGTGAACCTTGTGTACACTGCCCATACTGCTTCGTCACTTGCCAGCCATCCAAGTATACTTTTGTTCCATCCTATAGTCATGTAACGCCGCCGAAACTCAATCATATTGCGCTTAAGCGTGTCTATATATTGCTCTAAAGTTATCACGCAATTCCATTTTGATCAATCGTCAGCATATGCGACATCCATCTCGGCGATAGCTTTCTCACACTTAATCATTCGTGAAGGATGTTTTGCACACGTTCACTTGAGATGTCTATCACAATATCATGAACTTTATTGATTACCTCAATGGGACGACCTGGCCTCTCCCTGTAAAAGACGGATGTTCGCCTACGCTTAAATTAATTAAACTAATATCTGATGGTAGTCATCGAATGCTCATGGTCCTTACAAACTACATCCAATTTCTCCTTAATTTCTGTACACGTTACCCCATTCAAAAAGAAGAAATGAATCACTGACCGGTATGATTTCACAGATACATAAACTTGCTCACATTTAGACTCTCCCTTACATTAATTTAAATTAAACAATCTAAATTCATCTTCAATTTCCGCACAAATGTTCTTAAAGCATTCGGCAGATTCACTTGCAACGTACACGTATTAAAAGAACATGCTGTATATGTATGTATGGGTGATTAGAGTTACCCAAAAATTAATTCATGTGTAAGAATTTACAAGTGTTCGACGTATCAACTGTATTGAACGTTTACTGTTATACCAATATTAAGAAATCTAAATATATAGGTATGAACATTTTACGTATCAATAAAGACAATCAAACGAATGATATCTGCTTGATTAGATGCAACATTGCTCTACATTGCCAACCACAACTCAACAGATTTGCGAAATGCAACTGGTTAACAGTAATTTTCTTTTCAATATTTCCATACAATTACCACGTTTCAAAACGTATAAAATAGTATACCTGTACCGTTATCTTATTTTCCACAATTATATCTCTAGTGCAGCATCGTTTATTCGCCAATTCTAAGTCGGATTCATGCTTATCCTTCGCGCCGGGAGGTAATCGCGTCTTAATTATACAGATTTCATTCACTTCTTTAAATAAAATCTAGGTGGTCGTTCCTGTGAAATAAGAAGAAGCAACAATCGTAGATTGTGCATTGCTGTGACATCAGAGTGGTCATCGGCCTTAGTTGGGGAGTCAGAGTCGTCACCGTAAAGTCGCACTTGCCGTGGGGGGAATGTGGGCATCCAGGGGTACAGGGAGAGGTTTACGCACTGTTGGATCAAACGTTTTGGGGTCGACAACCGGGCAACCCCGTACTTATACCGATACACACACACGGGCGCATACAATCTTATACGTACAAATACAGAGCAAGGCGTTCACACACCATCCATATAGATACATATACAACGTGAGCGTAGAAGACTATCTACCTCTGTGATTGCCACATCCCCTACACATTCTTATGACTCTCCTTCTATTTCCTATACGTCTCTGTATAAATATACACTTAGCGTAAAAAGTATTCGTACAATGATTTATTTAAAAGAAAGTAGCTACCATTTCAATATAAACACGTAGAAAAATTATTATGTTATGTTACTTTATAACAATGACAGTATTTCCTCTTTTTTTAATGCACTAATATACATCCATTTAGGAAGCTGTTTTAAAGCTCCCTTGGAAAACTTTAAGATGAAAACGTTTTAACAAAAATGTTGTATAGGCCTGCTTGGATTACACCAGGGTCCAGCGTTAAATCGGAGAATTTTTACCGTGGTGCAGTTAGTTCTGAGGTAAAAAGTTAATGTGGAGACTTCATCTTGTGTTTTTATGGTTCTTTGCAGTGCTTTGCAGTTCCCTGAAATGGGTCAGTACATCTGTGAAGTATACAGGACAGATCTCACATGCCACACACGAAAGTTAAATTAATTGGCGTATCCATCTTCACATTTACCAGGTAAACATAAATACCCCGTAATGTATTAAATGCAACGAAAGCATGTTGAATTGTCAGCATAACGAAACTAACAACAATGATCTTAGTAATAACTTAAAAAAATAATGTTCTTTGTATATTGCACACATCCCAGTATCCCTACCAAATATATATATACCTCTTCTCGTTTCTATGTATAGCAACAGTATTTGTAATACTTTAGACAAAAACTAGACTAGACTCAATCCCAATTGGATTCAAGCATTAGTGCTAGTTGGTTCCCCAGCAGCTACATATTGATCATACTATACGTTCAGTCAGAATACATGCTGTGATCGGTATGTAACTAGTTCGTATTTGTTGTTAAAACTATTACAAGAAACCACAAAAAAAAATCTAATTTCCCACCGTCTTGCTGTATGTAGTTCTGGGACAAAAAGTTGGGGGCGCAATTTTAGTGACGACAAAAAATTGCCCCAGGATTGCGGTTCTGGGATTACACGAAAACACTGAAATTGCATATTTCGTCTGATAAATTTGCATTTTTTTCTTACATCGAATGATTATTTTTTTATCAACAACAAAACAAAGACAAAGTTCTTTCTCAAGACAATCAACTGGCCCATTAAAGCATTGCTGTTGCGGAACAGTTATTTAATTGAATTGTCAAATAGCGTGGTACATCATTGCAATGTTGCCACACCAAACGATTTTTTAATGGAGGCTCACGACAACGGATCTAATACTTCTGCATTAATGTTTTTGACGCGCATGAGATAGTGTGTTTATCCAAATTTTTCTGAAGAATTCGAAAAGGGGGCATTAGCTTTTATCTAAGTAACCTCAAAAGCTTTCTAAAAAAGTAAAACTTTGGCATTCAATATCACTAGACTAGTAGAAGTTCTAGTACTTCTTTCAATGGCAGGAACTAATTTTTCAACATTATTTCTATTTGATGGTTATGCAGCTATTATAGTACTCCATTTATTCACTTCTTAAGGGCTTTTGTTATCTTATCTAGTGATGGTGCTTTACATCAAATTTTGTGAAATGAGTTTCTATCAAACAAGTTAATACATACATAGAAACTGAAATAAAAATTTATAACAAATAAGCTCATTTGACGGTAATGTTGATGTTCATCAAAAGATATCATCATACCTTTATGGCGTCCGTTAAGAAAGATATTTTATAACAGACATTCATAGCAATAACTTTTCCTAAGTTTTTTTCCCCATTTTCAAAATAATACTGTGAATAGGAGCACCTAATACCAACTAAGTGTATATGACCTTCAAAAGAACCTAATCATGTGCGAAATTGCTTTTCTTTTACATATCGTCACCCTTAAATCATTTTTAATAGCAATCTACTTATGTGAAGATTATAAGCGCCAGCTTTCTCTAAAAGTTTTAAACAAAATCAATTCGGAGAAAGTGCTCAAATCTATGCTTCTACTACTAAGTACACCATCTATCTTGTCAATGATCATTTTTTTTAGGTTGTATATGGTTTATTGCGACATTAAGATTAATAATAACTTCCAAATCCTGTTTGGTCCTCCTACAAATATCAATTGTGAATAAACTACTGTCCGTGCTAATCTTTTTTAAACTCAGTGTACGTTGATGTGTTGTACTTCTTTGTGTTGCCCAGCCGAACAACGTGGCATATAAAAATCTTAGAAAAAGCGTGATGTGGAAGAAGAAAGAGAGGCAAAAAGAATGTAATTCCGGGCTCAACAGATGGTATCTATGGTGCTAGTAAAGAGAATCGTGAAGGTGGAGTATGTAGTGGTAATCGAAAAAAGAAGTGGGTTTAATTTAGAAATAGGCTCTTACGCTAAGAACTTTTCGTGTTATATTTGGAGGAGCTTCAAGCTAAAAGTACCTCTCATTACTATTTTTTTTTTGTGTACAGTATCTGTTGAAAAGTTTGAGCCAACTTCTAAAAGGGGGATTAAAAGGGAGGAATACAATTTATGAAATTTTAAAATTGCATTGTTATAAAATACTTAAGTTAGGATGTAATTGCGATAAAATATAGTTGTTTTGGATGTAATAGCGATAAAATATAGTTGTTTTGCTAGTAAGAAAATGATACACCATAACATCTTACTTACACCAGACGTACGGTAAGGGAATTAATTTCCAAACGAAACGAGGTGAGGCGAGCAAGAGAGAGTACATCAGTACCCATCCCAACTACGTATCGATATCTACTTCGCCTCAGATAGTTTCGTTCGGAAACTAAATTCCCTGACCCCTTACGTTTCGATAGCTTTAGTTGAAGTTGTTATCTTCAATAATAAAACTGACCTGGTATACGATTTTAGTTTGAAAGAAACCCTCATTTGTGCAGCCCTCTTAAAAATTCAGAGACTTTGGTTAAAACACTCCATACAATTCAATTTCTTTCTTTTTCTTCACTTTTCTTTCAGTGTCTTGCAAAGAAAAGTGCAGACCACAATCACAAAAACGCATCTCGTTAGTAATCACAATCACAAATATGTAGATATAATGGACTGAAAGAATTAGGTCTCTAGCAGAAAATTACTTCTCCTTACTAGCGCACTGATTCCATGAAAATAAAATTATTTTCTGCAGTGATTTCTGTTGTTACTATTACAATATGTGCACACAATAAAATTACTTTCAGTTTCAGTTAGTATTGAACAAGACATGTGTTGAATAATTCTATTTGAGTTCTATTATTTATTTGCGGACTTTGAATTTCCCCAAATAACTTTGTTGCTACTTTTTTTAAGGATACTAATATACTGCGAAAAGTTCCCGAAATGCAGCAATAAACAAAATTGAAGAATACATCCCTTCTTTCACCTGCGTTACTTCCAAAGCAGTCTTTCAATTCCAGCACCAACTCCAGCACCAATTCCAGCAACTGCGTCACGAAAGGAATACATTCTGAAAGTCTTGTTTTGTTGTGTTCCACACGTTTGCAGTTTAGCTTAAATCCCTTCTATCGTGTCAAATTTTAGGCGGTTGATTTACGTCTTTACAAAGATGGAAAAATCACAGAAAGCTAAGGCTGGATGAGTAGCAACGGTTATGTTGTTCTCGCGCTACTCCCTTGGACGTTTCCTTTCCATCTCCTCCTTTAAGCGGTCCTTAAACTATCAATGTTATCGTGCAACAATATAACATACAAAATTGAGGATCACATCTGACTTTCGAAGAGCGAACATGTTAAACAATACTGAAGGAAGCTGCGTTACACAACGTTTGAAGTGTAATTGAACAAGTATTGCGCAATATTAACGAACTGTACAATTTTTTAAGATTGTGCAATATACATTAAACCACTTTTGATTCGCCCAATACAGTTCGTTCAACAAGAAACCAACCACCTTAATTCGTTTTAATCTTTACTTCGTGCTCTTTTGCGTAACACATAATAACAGTTTGCACATTCTGTTACTGATAACGCTGAATTCATGACGGGGAAACAACCAAAAGTGAGGTAGAACGCGACTGCAAAATATATGTAGAAGTCAGGGATATTCTTTAGGGCAGTATTTATGAGCTGGAAAAGACATCTCTACGAAGTCGCCTACATGAAAAAACGTTTCATTTTGATCAACTTTGAAGAAACCTTTATTGCAGTTACTGACATAGTTACGTCAGTTCTCGCGCGTGATTCAAATCCCTGAAATATTGGATGCTACCTCGTAACTTATACACTTCTACTATTGCTTCTACGCTAAATATAAACCTGTTAACTTGTCCAATGGAAGACAAATACAACATAAAACTAAATTACCTACGTGCTTATATGATTTGTAATTAACATACATCGTTCACTTATATTAATGCCGATTAACTACAAATTGATCGTTACAATTTAACCAGTCTGGGTGTGTAATATTAATGCACGTATATCCTAAAACAAATTGAGTAGAATTTAACAAACCAAGGACAAATGTATTTCTTATTTTATTACTTTACGTGTGTTACAAACATTACCAGATTAATTTCGTTATTAAATCTGTTAGGAACATACAACCAATATATTAAAATTGATCCTACAGACGCCTACATGCATGGCGAGCATGAGATCTGATAAATTTTATTATGTAACTGCCCAAAAATAAAAACACGAAAAGGATGGTCGAATTTAAACAAATAAAGAAAACCAGTTTACACATCACCCAGATAACTGCTTGCGTGGGTGTTAACTTTTGGTCTTCGCATATTTTTTTGGTAATGTAATATCATATCGAAACAGCCACTACACGTTTAACAAAACGTAGAAGTCGGAGCCTTCTTTTTGGACTTGAAAGCACTTTATTGGAAACCGTATAGAAATTGCAACAACTCATCTATAAGTAGTGATGTACTAGACAACGAGGATCCACTCGAAAAGTACGGTTATGCAATTTACTGGCGCACATTTAAAAGGTGATGGAAACAGGTACGTAATAGCACCATTTGCAAGCAAGGTGGCTCAAGTTATCGAAGTGTTACTAAAAAGAATGCGATACATAAAATAGGAAGATAGTGTTACGGTAACATAATTTGCATCAGAAATGGTTGAATTGATATTGAGCTTCCGTTATTAAACAGACTCAGAGTCTCTCAACATTCATTAACGTGAGCTCTCTTTTGTTCTTTAGCAAAGATGTAGAATCCAATAGAAAATTCCAAAACCAATTTTTTTTTATTGAAATCGCACAGCACCGATGCTTTTTTGGATAACTTCTTCTTAACGAGACAAATTATTAGAGTAAGTTGTTATCGATTTTATAAACTAGATTGGTAATGATTGTAAATATGTGAAAAAGTAGCAAGAATTGGGAACAGTTCAATATTATTATTTCGTTTATTAATTAAAGTTTTCTAAACAGGTAAGACATCCAGCATCTCCATCGGGTGCATGAAGTTAGCCCCCACACTTGCGATTTTTCTAATTTGAAAATGCCCGCGATATATGCCCGTTTTATGCATTTTTGCCTCATTCTATTTTTACAAGGTCCAACTAGACGTTAGCCTGCACTTTTTTAAAATGCTAATGTTTTATGTGCAAGGTTTTCGGATTTATACCATAAAGATGTCATCCCCTCCTGGAGATAATCAAATACAGGAATAAAGAAAAAAAAACTACCACAGACCGTTATTTAACAGCCCCAGCACCGGGTTTTGGTATTTTAAGAAGTTGATGTTGACAACGTTTTATGCTTATGCTTTGCGGTGATTTGTAAAAAGTTCGTTTTTTGCTTGAACGGACTTTGAGACATTTAATACTGAGCGTTGGTGCGGACCATTATTCAATAGCAAAAATCAATAGCAATAAAAATTGCATTATAAAGGCTGTAAGGACCCTTGTTTAGCAGCCATCGCACCAGTTTTTTAATTTTTTAAAAATTGATAATGGTAGTGTTTTGTGCTGATTTGTGCGGTAATCATTTCGTTTTCGAGGTAATCAAGAATTTACGGGAACAAGTGGTTCTGAGATAGTTATTTCGATTTAAGAATTTGATAATAACATATTACAGCGTTCGTTACAACGCGTTTGTCTTTCTGCCATCATTTCCTTAGCAGCATCAAAATCATCAAGATATAGCTAGTGACTGATCCATTATAAATACAACGAAGTTTTGCAAACAACGTGTCTCACATAACATACTTCAGTCTCCCCTTCACTGAAAATATATGCTAGTGCTGATTTAATTAACTACTTATTTATATAAAATATTTACTGGTTCCGAAAGATTTTTAATAATAAATATAACTATTTGTCTTTATTTAACATTGAGTTCTCAACTTCGAAATAAATTTTCAGGCCTTAATTAATGGATATTACCCAAGACATTTAGATTCGATATTAATAGCCCCACAATTTTTTATATTATTCCTATCTCTACGTAGTAGGTATATGTAAAGGTAAAGATATATATTTAAGAAATAGAAAGCTATAAATTTTATAAACAGCAAAATATTAAATAACTTCTTACATTTGTAAGACGCATCAGATAATATTGATCATTAAATCTGTGGTTAATTATCAAAACTTTTATTCTTTAAATATATATACGTAACTATCGAAATTTAAATGATTGATAGTGTAAACCACCTTGAAATATTTTAGCTCGCATCTTTGCAGTAATAATTCGTCTTTGAAATTTTATAAACTAAAACTTTCGAGGTCGCTGGAATTTTCAATTTTTATGGTTTGCCTTCCCCCATTCTAACAAAAGACGTCCCTCGACTACATACAATTAATGCACCTGACAAGGAGCCCCCACACAAACATTTAATCCCTTCCGTAAGCATCACATCCCGGACATTAATTGTTCATATTGCGTTTACTTACGTATGCACCCTCCTCTTTCGGGCTTCGTACCCTCAACAAAAATCACTGAAGCAGCTTACCCCTGTTGCACTCGAGTGAATTTCGATTATTATTCAAATAAGAGTCCGTTTCCTGTCTATGTGATAACGAGGACGTACATACAACGAAGTGTATTTAAACGAAACTTTAGCCAGATAATGGGCAGCATTATTTTCATAAGGTGGCTGCACGGACGGTGTAGATGGACGGAGACCGGAACATACAGACGGATGCTCGCAATAATTACATATTGATGAGTTTATTTCCTAGTTTCACATGACTAAAATAGGGGTTGTGATGCAGGTATTAGAAAGTGGCTTGGCTGGGTAATTATCGTATCGCTGCTTTACATGGATTGCCACTGAGATAGTGGCCTAGTTAGGTACACGTATGGGTGATTAGAATTTTAATGGCACTATACGTACATATTTCCCTGGAACAAGTGAATATAATAGTCAAACGCCCTCCATTTCAATTGTAGGAATCATTACACAAATGTAAAAGCTAACACTTACTTACCGTGACTTGATTAACAATTTAGTTGAAGATATCGTATTAGTAACGCATTATCCTTGAAGCCGTACATTCGAAGAAATTCCAAAAAGGATGCTAATTGAAAATTTACTTTCTCTGTCTATCACTTTCTATGTACAGCGAAAATTATGGATTTCTAAGTGTATACATTTCCATGTAACATTATATGACATTTATAACAAAATAAATTTAAATATACATTTGGGGAAATATTCAAGAATATTTTCTGATTTATTGCACGTATGTAGGATGACTCAACTTGACTTAAATACACAAGTTCGTATACACGCAAGAAAGCGTGAGCGAAAGCAAGAAAATAAGGACTACATTCAAATAAATTAAATTTGTGAAAAATCGGATACTTGAACCAAGTAGCTATCAGTTTGCTGCTGTTGCTATACTTAGGTAGTCCACTCAAGAATGATAACACATCATTTAACACTTGCCATGTTTGTTTGTTTTTGTATTTTTGTATTGTCTTGTGTATATCCTATTCAAAAAATTTTGTCGCCGAAAATTTATTAAGAGAACACAACTTTATACCTCTATCTTACTGCATAGAAACAGCAGTTAGGAAATTCTTGTTAAGAGAGAAAAACTAACAGTACTTGCAACAAACTTGCTCCGCCAAAAGATGGTGTATTGTCAACTAACGCATTTTCTCTGTGCCGAAGCCAAGAGTTATTGTCTTAGCAAAAGCCCCCATCATCCATATTGCCAAAAACGTTAATAAAAATTTTTTTAGTCCTTTTTCAGGAGGTATGCCTTCTCACCTCTCAGCTCTCCTTACTTTTTATGCACCTGAATAATTTTACCAATTTTTTTATACCTATGTCTGCTAAAATGCATATATTTACATTAATCATTTGCTTAAAAATATATCAAGCTACTTCTAATATATTGGGCTATTCAGACACGTACCCATTAGCTACCAAAAACAAGGAATTAGTGTGTTTGTTAAAACAAATCAATGGCCACCGTAAGTATGGAGATAAGCGAAGAAACTATTCTGCCAGTTTATTAAGGTCATCCCTTTTTTTATACTTTGCGGAAGTGTCCACTATTTCGATGGATGTGATACTGACATATACCTGATCCTGAAATACCTCGCTTCAAAATGTTGTTTCTTGAAAATCAGATAATTCGACTTTAAAACACTGAAAAAGACAGCATATTATCTATCTTATAAGTGGAAAAACCTGTTGGGCAATGAAGTCTTCAATGTATTTATGAACATTTTAAAATTAAATAAACATCTTTGTATAAACCATGTAGTCTTTCTCCAAATTCATATAAACAAATACCATTTAATACTGTTATAAAATATTTTTGACAAGTAAATACAAGAGCTTGGGTGTATAAATATTATATGTGCACCTTTACGTTCTCTCTAAATAAAATTAACTTCATATTCCAGTAATTATGACATACCTATTCTGTCTTAAAACTGTGCAACTTCTAATAAGTAAGCAGTTCAGGTTTGATTAATTACTAAGAAGCACGACTAGTTGTAATTATACGAACCATTAGTATTAGCTTTTGATGCCTTTAGTCTTCTTAATCGCACATGACTGTATGCTGATGATTATTATGCCTTTAGCTGTTTATTTATACAACTACAGAACTGTAGAACAAAAAATCAATAAATATAAATATGAATCTTTACAATTTAGGTTTCAAGATGGTCGTCACCATTTTTTTACAGTTAATCGTACCTTATATTACCCGCTAAGTTTTATCAAGAGCTAATATTTGTGCACTACTTATAATAAATTATCATACAACGTTTATAAACATAAATAAATAAATATGCAGTAAGCCTTGACATTGACCCATCATCAACACGTTGAAATTGTTTTGATCTTGCATAGACATATTCTGAGCAATTCGTCGAAGTGTAAAACATTCGCGTATAGATTCGTGCATGTGTACACGCCATGCAATTAACCTGAAGCGAGAATTCGGTTGAAAATAAAATTAATCTAATTAAGAATTCATCATGATTGAGAAAATACGTGTTGAGAATGTGATAAACGTATACGGCAGCAATGATAAGGTTATCGGAGTAATTTTATTGCTCATATTCGTATTTATCTCTCTCCATTTTTTCTCTCTACATATTCAATTATCGAACGCCGATGCATGTGCCTGTATGCGTACGTTATCAAATAAATAGTTTACGTCGAACAGCTCCGAATATCACTTCGCGTCTAGAAAAACAAATCACTGTACTGTTTCCCTACTACATAACTGTAAACGTACTTTAACTTAATTAAAGGAATCGTTTTTATTTAGTGCACACGTGAAAGCTAAAACTAATGACGTGAAACTTTAATTGGGTATTGCAGCAGACCAGCAGGTCTCTGAAATTCCTAATTTTCAATGTGCGTAAGCTTGCAGAAATGCGTTGCATGGGTACTAATACAATAACGTTAGTTCGCTTTGTTCTAGCGTTTCAGCATCAGATATACAAAAACTTTATTGCAAGTTAATCAGTAGCAAATTCCATCTCGATACGGCTTTCTATGCAACGGAGCAGCAAATAACGGCATCTATTTAAATTAACAATGTTTAACCATACGCAGAAATACCAACAGGGTATTTTGTGGCATTGTTTTTCGAAACGTTTCTTGATTTTTTTTGGGAAAAATATAAAAATAGATTTTTGGAAATACGTTTTTTGGCTTTGGTTTCCGCGCGAATTTCTATTTTTTTCTATAAACAGAAAATACCAATGGTAATTAGATCTTTGCGGATATATTTATGGATGGACGTTAAAAATACCGACGTACTTTTAATCAGCACACTTGTGACTTTTATTGGTACCAAGATTTTTCGGATTTACCGGAAGTTCACCCAGCGTTTTTCCCAGGCATTACAAAAGTCTCACTAAACAGTAAAACTCTGATTCTGTAAACAGCTGGACAATAGCTAAAAATATGGGAAACTACCACTTCCAAATACGGGTGACAATTTTCTTGAGCGAGCCCCATTCTCTGTAGGTGTTTCCTTAATCGACCATGGCCGGTAAAGATTGAGATTAGAGCACTGACAGACTTCCTGTCAAGTTTTATAAGCTTCCTTGCTTGTCTTTGGTAGGCCTTTGCATGAGATGGACCTGTGGCGTTGCCAAGTTTGAATTATGTCTTGTTCGGCCTAATGAGTAACATGCACTTTGGCAGCGCGAATATGCCAACTAGAGATTCTGGACCCAGAAGAATGTGTTCAGATACCTTCCTAGTAAAGCCATCGGCCGCCTCATTTCCATCAATATCAGCGTGTGCCACTGTCCAGATCAGAGTGAGCATCTGGTTTCTATCCAGAATATTAATATTTCTGCATTCAACCACGGGTCTGGAAAAAGTCCTTCTCTCGTCGAGAGCTCGTAGTGTAGCCTAGCTATCAGTGAAAATTTTTATAGAGCTGCGTCTGACACATCTACTCAAGAGTATCAAGACACTTACAATTAGATTAACAACTAATATTTCTTCTCGAAAGGGTGTCGCATATCTACCCAGACTATGTACATATCTGTTCAATTAAAAGATTGAGCCGTCTTCTGTGTGCCTTCTGAACCGTTGGTCGGTTTATTGCTAAGTTACGGTAGATTTTTAATTCTCTAGTTATCAATTTTAGAAATATAAAGTGAACCATGCTTTGTGAAATCTATATGCATCGCAACCGTTTAGCTTAAAGCCCGAAGTAGATTAATCATCCTGATGTGCTACTAAATAAGTTTTTAGCAAGGTTCTCATAATTGCAGAGCCACAATCCGACGAAAGATATTTCTAAAAACAGTTTCTTCGCTTACAAATCTGAGCTACCCATTAAGTTGGTTGAGGTCACTGCTCATTCTTCGGATTGTGGGCATCAAAACCACCACTGTTAATTTCTGTGAAAGAGTATAAACTCTAACATACATCCTACACACAGCATATAACATGTATTTTTTAAACTTTCCAGTTAAATTTTTTAGAACGGAGATTACTATCGAAACTACTGATCAAACTATATTTTTGCTTCTTCCGAAAGATGACATGGTCTTCCCGGATCTGTTGCATAAGAGTGATAAGTTTTTATTGGTGCCACAATGTTGCTTAAGATATAATTAGTAACATACAAGCCCCTGGTGTAACTGATAGATTGCGGGGAGATAGTGGTTCGTTTAGAGAAATTGCTCACAAAATTCATGGAAATATGAAGATGAAGTTTAGGTGAAGCGCGAAGAACAACAATGTTGAAATGTCATGCAATTTCTATACGTGAGATTGAGAACACACAAGCACATCGACGTGCCGGCTTGGCATAGTGCGAAAAGCTTTACTTGTAGTTAAGTAAATGAAAATAGGTTGCATTCAATGATGAGTCCTGATTTCGGTTATGATTGTGATGCGGCTGGTAATGGTGGTGACATAAATGATGTAAAGATCCAAGTTATTGAGACTACTCCAATGCTTAATGCAGCCCTTCCCACAGAGAATTGAAGATGTTCTATTCTAAAAATATAATAGATTACCTGACACAATATGGCGCAATTTTACGATTTTTTGCCAAAACCTCGCGTCGATGGTCTTCGCGATAGTTCGATTTTTCCGCAATTTGTACATGTACGGGATGTGAACGAATAACAGTTTTTACAGATTCCAATTCCAGCTTCTACTACGCAAGAACTGTAGCAATTTACAAGTTGATAAAGTCTAATGACAAATCGTGTAAATGAATGCGCTGTGTCATACGTAGCAATTGGGTAATAATCCTCAATATTTTTCCAACAGTATTTCACTTTTCATATTTAACATTCCGATATTGTTATTATCACATATTTAAACAGTTTGGCGACGTAGTGGTAAGAGAATTTGCTCGTGGGTGTGGTAGAGTTACGCGCTGTTCGTTTGAGTTCCACAGGGATCAAGTAGTAGATTTTTTGGTGAATTCGGTACAATTTTTAGTCGCCATTCGCATGTTCAAGAGTAATTATCTACCCTTTACCCTTCATGGCGATAGTAACAAAGCCATGGAACACACACCATTTAAACGTTGAAACTTTGCCGGCGTTATGACGAACTTTAGAGCTTATTTACGTCCTTGTGAAAAGGTACTCCTTGGCCATTGCTTATTGGCTGTAAAGCCTCAGCAAAAATAAATATGAAGTTGTAAATGAACTATTGTAGTTCTGATTAATTCAGTAGTACAAGGCAAAATGCAGTGAATGAATATTTACTAAATAACAAAAATATGTAAATTTGGTAAAATGTCTAGATCTACAAGAATACTTATCGCACATATGAATACTCCTAGCATTTAAACCGCTAGGAATTCCTTCTTTAAGATGCCATAATCCATTTTCCGCGAATAATAAACATGTCAGAATAATTCTATTAATAATGCGAACCCTATTCTTCTCGTGCATCGTACGTCGCCGTTGGAAAACAAATAATAAAAGCAAATAAAACGCTTCATAAAGATTCCGAATATAAAAAGAAATAGACACCCGCCTCTGAATTTGAATCGACGAATAACTTCTTTTCGCGTCTTTTATTTGTTATGTCATTCAGGTAATGGCCCGTGGAGCATGCAAAGTTACAACACGCGTCCGTTGAAGGAAGAGAGAAGCAGCGGAGACCAACAAACACCACCAATAAGAGAGTACAGTTAGCCACTTCCTCCAGCGAGGTTTTTACGGGTTTATTTATATCTCTTGTCGAGCTATTTCGATACAAAAACACATCAAATACGCTCTTGATAAATCTGAATTATTCGTTCTATTATCGCATGCGAACCGTTTTTTCTTTTTTTATAAAGTTAAGTATTTTTGGATGAAAATGTCGCTAATTTATTTATATTTATGATTCAAAAATAGATAGCATTTGTATTACAGTGTTGATAAGTAATTTGTTTTACTTAATATTGTACGAGGCAGTTACAAAGCAAATGTTAGTACAAATAAGTAGGTAAATGAAAAAATCGGCAATAAACTATTCTTATCTTTACATTTAGGAAGTTTTAAAAATGTTTGTTTTTAATGTCTGATGAAATAATTGTGTTAAAGTAAAAATCTCACATATAATGTGGGCTTCATTGATTACAACAAAGGAAACCAAAACGATTTCTTCGACAGAAGCATCTAAATGCTATCATTAACCGGTAAGGTTCTAATCTTCTGTATTGCACACGCTAAAAGACTAAAAGATTGCAGATGCTAAAATGGAATTTTAATTAACATTAACATTGATATATTTACATTCTGAGAGAAGTTAATCTTGAAGAAGAAGCAACAAGACCTGTTAAACTTTAATTTTGAATATAGGACTGCACTCTTACACGAAAACTCTTCTTACTATTACAGTTTTTCCAATGTTAATCGTTGTGTGAGATCTTCGAAAAATCTGGAACCTGAAGTCTATTTGTAAACCCAAAATCAGAGAGAATTTAACAATGGTTTTAATTAATAATTCAATATAATTAGCAGCTCGGTGACCTAGTAACAGGAGAGCTTGCGCCTGACTGTGACAGAGCTAGACGTTTTGCGTTCGAATCCCGTCAGAGTCTAATAGTAGATTTCTTTAGTAGGTTCCGTACAATCTTAAGTTACCTTTCGCATGTTTGATTGTACTCACAAAGCTGTACAACACTTTAAGCACACCATTTATAGGGGTTGTTTCTATGTTGCCGAACTAGACAATTTTCAATTTTAATGTACTTTTTCATTATATTATTTTTTATCACATACGTGTTGAACAATTTACAGAACAATTGCAGCACGGATTAAAATTAACGGAAATATCGAGCAGTTATGTAATTCTTAACAAAACAAGGAAAATCTCCAAAAATTATTCGGGAAGAAATGTTGGTTGTATACGCGCACGATTGTCCTTTAGAGTCGACTCTTTGCGAATCGTCAGAATTGTTTAAACATGCTATAGAATCACTGGATGATAGTCCTTGTCCAGATCGGCCTGTCGACGTGATCACTTTCGATGTTATTGAAAAAAAAACAATTGTTGGTATTGGAGTGTGCAAGAAAGAAGCGGCAATTAACAGTTTTATTTGGAGTTTCGGTAGCGCTTTGTGGAGACGAACTAGATTTAATTATCAATCGACTTGTCGCCTAAGGTAAAATATGGGCCCATCATTTTGACCCTGAACCAAAACAAGAATCAATGCACTGGAATATTAAGGACCCCACCTCTTCTAAGAAGTTTAAAGCCCCCAGGAGAAATAATCGCAACTATCTTTTGGGATTGTCAATGAATTTTAACGATTATCTAAATAAGGATAGTATGGTATCGTTTCAGAAATTCTATTAAAGTAAAAAAGCGCGGAAAACTAGCGCTAGGTATCCTGTTACTCCATGACGATGAACCAGTCAAAACCTTCGAAAGTTGGATTCATAGAAATTGTATAGTCAAGATATATAACCATTTTTTGTTTCCAAATTTCAAAAGAAACACTAAGGAGAACAATATTTATGGATGACAACGTACTTACAGTAACTGCTGAACGGTATTTCGTGACTAAAACCAAAGGAATTTTTTATAATGGATTAAAGATGTTATTAAAACGATGTAAATAAAATAAAATAAATTTTTATTGCTTCCAATCTTTCTTTTCATGTCTAGTCCAGGGGTATAAAAACAACCCTCATAGAATTCCCTTTATTAAAGTGAGAGTACTGGTGAGTACAGGCGAATTGCAGCCGAGATTACTCACATTTAACCTGCTCGAACAACAGAATATTACATCAAAAGAAAAGTACAGCAAAAAGGAAATTAATGCATGGATATGTTACACATTACAGAAAACCCACACGAAAGCACCACATCAATAAAATGTAACTTTAACAATATGCAAAACTTCCTATGACCACCAAGACAAACTGGCAACGAATTATGCAATTTAAATGAAAAATCTCTTGAATAAAGATGTAAAATGGCGAGGAATGAACAGCTAAAATTTATGTTTACTATGTAATACATGAATAAAATTTCGAGGCAACAAAAAACCTCCTAGCAGAACTGAAGATATAGCAAGAAGGAGTAACTTGTGAACAAAGCAAGTTAAATGCATTCTACAACGATTTTCCATATTTAACTAGCGAAGATTTTTAATACTACTAGACACGTGATCATATCGACGAAGCTTACTCATTAATCTACGGCATGAGTTTTGCAGTTTTTGGATTCGAAGAAAGATAAAAAATCACAGTCTATTATTGTTCAAAATCATGCAAATTAACTTCAGAGTAGGTTAGTAAGTAGAGTAAGTTAAGTAAATGTGAAACATGCTCCTGAGAGCGTAATTCAGTATCAATTAAAACAAAATGATAGGTGATTGTTAGATATAAAATTAAAAAAATCAATATGATACTTGGAGTTCAGAACCAAATTATGCTTAAAGGATAAATTATCAATTTGATACAGCTCTTCATTAATAACAGTCACAGCTTGATAGTAGTCATTGTGAAAGACGAAGTGAAAGAGTTGCATGTCATCAGCATAAGCTTGGACTTTGCAAATTTCAATATGTCGCTAATATTCATAATAAAGAGTCGTGGCCCAAATATGGAATCTTGGGGAACACACGATCATATATCAAAACTATTCTAAGGCCTACCATCAAGAAGAACACTCTGTCTACTTTCGGCAAGTAGAACTGTAATAACCTCTGCGAATCATCACAAAATCCGTAATATTTAAACTTAAGCTACAAGTAATCGATGACATACTGTATCAAAGGTTTTAGAATAATCTAATAAGACTAGAACGCTACTTAAACCCCTTTTCACAGCAGCCATTATATAATTTAAAACGAAAGCAAGTGTTGATGTAATACTAAATCACTTCCTAAAACCCGCCTGATAATCAGACGCCTTGCTTACTTTACAAACAAGAATGAGCAACCGTATTCCGCAGGCAATATTTGGTGATAGGATAATTGTGACAATTTTCAATATATCACAGAGTACAGGTACATATAAACTTCTATACCCATACGTGTCCATTTAATTTTTTAACGAATACCCTACCTTGAACGAATAAAACGAATATGTTAATTGATTAATACGACCAGTTTTACCAGCCCAACCGATACTAAATTGTTTTAAACCAATACGGCACGTGTTAACGTGTTTCAATCTTCAGTCCACCGTATTTAAACAATTTTTGTAAACTTTCTAGTTAAATCTACCGATACTAGCGGGAATTAATTCCCAGAATTAGCTAAATAATTAAAAGTTCAATTCTGTATGTAGTTTCAGTAAACTCTGAACATGTTAATTGTCGTTTTCTTTACACTGCTAAGAGATACTTCTTGAAATCACACCTGAAACAACTGAAACATTAGCATCTGTGAACGAAATATGCAACGAAACTATCTTACGACCCTATCCATAGAAATGATCAAATTTAACAGTAAATTAACCTACATTTAATCTATATATATATATATATATAAACTATATCTTTGCTTATTAAAACTATTTCAAACTTATTTACAGTTTCATCTTTCCTACTGAGAGCATGTTATAGTTCAATTAAAAAATATCTCGACAAGAACCATAAATAATCCTTGACATTGATATTTAAAAATAATAAATGTATTCTTGGCAAATAAACCCGTGCGTAAAATTCTGATCTTTAACTTCTGATATGCAAAAATAAACAGTTCGAAGTAACATTTCTTATTTAAGTACATGAGTCTTCCACCCTTCTCTTATATACTTGTGATACTTTCAAGTATTCAGCTCATCTATAAAAATGAATAAATACAATGAAATTAATATCATCAATTTGTTTACCGATGTGCCCGGCTATGTAGATGTCGCCGTGAAAAAATCTGGAACGACTTGCGCTGCTATCTAACCAAGCCATGAGGGTCGAGCTGGGTATATTGATGACGTAAGTCGTGTTATAGGAGCGGTCCCCACCACCCACATTTATAATTCAAATTACACTAAAAATATACACACTTGCATGCACATAATAATAAATACTACATACAGATTGGATAGATTTTTATTTATTACATCTTCGAATGTAAACATACGTTTGGTATCTTTTGAATCCATTCATTTATTTATTTGTGCTAGCGGATAATGCGTGAGAATCAGGAATGGTTCCGTTAAGTAGTGAGTATTAAAACGAATTTGACGTCGTATTAGAAGAATGATTCTTAAAAGCGAGGTGTTCTAAATTGACACAAATTTACTTAAATATTACATATAATATCTACAGGCATTTCACATAAAGAACTTCTATTAAATACTAGATGTAGTAAATATACAGCAAAATTATAAAATTTGCATATTATTGTTAAATTAATTATATCCAATACAAGTTCGTCAAGAGGTCTACAGAGGGACTCTTTCTCAATGTCTCTGAAGCCATGAGCCATATGAATATTAACCTTCCAGCGCACGGATGAGGCCTGAGATACTCAGCACTTGTAGTCTCACACAGCTTCCTTTTTGTTTGGATTTGTATTTCTTTTTATATTTAACAAAATATGACAGGAAACCGTTTGGACTCTCACGTAAGTAGAAAAGTATATAAATCTGCCTTACACTTATCAAATATGGCTTTTTTGTAAATTTCGCGTATTGCGCCGAGTCTATCGAACAAAAACTAATTAAAACTTCAAGAGGTTCAATTTTCTGTTGAAAAAGATTGGAATAAATCTTATGTAAAATACTTTTTTAATAAATAATCTATAAGATGAAATAGTATTAAAATTACAATATATTAATTACATTGACTTATGTAGCCATTTTAAAAATGGTCCTGACAAGCTTCATCTGAACCTGTAGTTCACATTGTTACCACAATTTGGAATACTTACCTTGCTCCTCTGTATCTCGCAAAAAGCTTTTAGCTTAAGATAGTCTGAAAGATTCAATTGTCAATATGAAGATGGCGTTACTCGTCAAAAATATTCTCATAATATAATTGCGCATGCATTGAAAAATACTTTCGAAAATTTCAGCCACGTTGGACGGTAGGTTGCTTAGCAGTTGCTTGTATTATTTGATGTTGGTGTTTCTGTAAAAGGATCAAATATTGAGCTGTCATTAAATTCCTGTATTTGAAAGACAATACACCCATGCAAATTAAAAAGCCGAGATGGACCCTGTTTACGAATTTATTTTAATTTGGAAAGACCAAAAACTGTAACCACTACCGATAAAATCGGAATAATTGGTAGACGACCGCCGAATTAAGCTAAAATAGTTAGAAAAAGCTGTGGGCATCTTCAAAGAACGTATTGACTAAAGAATGGAGTATGAACAGTCTAACTGCGCGTTGGGTGCCGCACTTGTTCACTCAGGACCAAAAACACATTTGAATGAACATTGTCAAAGCGCCGTTGGAGCAGTTTAAACGAAATACGTCGGAGTTTTGGCGTCGAATAATAACTTTGGATACATCGGTACACTCCAGCCAATGTACGGTCAAAACGGTGGACATGGGAACTGTTTTCTGGGATAGTCATGGACCTGTGCCAATTGAAAATTGTTGTGGGACTCCGGTGGAATAATACACTTTTTCTTTGTACTACTAATTTTATTGTTAACTGAACTCGGTTTTTATGGTTGTGTCCTTACTTGATACAAATCGATACTATATCTGTGTATTCCAATGTTCGAACTATTTATGTCCCTTAGACAAAACTATTTGCATTATGCCAGACATAAACAGTTCTGGTTCTCGCATAGATACGTCTCACAAGTATTTTCCCACAAGTATTCTGTTTACATTAGTACTAGAAAAAAATGAGAAATTTTAAAAAATCTAAAGAAATCTTGAAAAAGGAAGAACAATAATAGGAGCATATCATATATCATTACTTGACAAACTGAAAGAACGTCTCACACTTCAATGACCGCTATAGCAAAAATTCACGAATATTGATAGACAACCCACCTTATTCACTAGGGTTAGCCCCCAGCTACTTTTTTGTTTCCTAGGCTCAAAGTTTGGATCGAAGGATAGGGATTTTAATTGAATGAGGTGGCCATCGCGGCCATTCATGGATGCCTATTTTGCAAAACAAAATGACAACTACTATTTGGACGGATTAAAGAGATGGAAGCATCGCTGGGAAAAGAGCATTCACTTACAAGGATATTATGTTGAGAAATACAACTGAGTTTAGCAAAAAAATACTTGTGTCTGTGTTAGCCTTGTATACCGATATTTAATTATTTCCAAACATGTGAAATCACCAAAAAATCGACCCTGGCACGGTTCGAACACATAACACCTAACTCGGCCTCCTCAAGGGAAAGCCTGCTTGCCAATGAGCTATGGAATGATTAGTGCATTGTTTTTGTTGGCAACATTTCAATAACTTCGTCTTTTGCGTTTCTTGTTTTGTTAGATAATAGCGACTTGCAAACTTTTATTCCATTTTATTATATTTATTAAGATATTTTTTATATACATTCAAATTTAAAATCAGAGGGCTTATAGAAAGTGACACATCCATAGACCGGTCAAAAATGTTAATAAATATGCAGATGTTGCTGACGTATATATTTTACATATTATTTCCACATAAATTTGAAACTGAAGCAAAAAGAGGTATCAAAATAATGACTGCCAACAATTATGAGTTAATTTTTACAAGTTACTGCAAACAAAAGAAGTAGACCACCGGTATAGTATACTTTAAAAAATAAGTCGAGTTAACCAGACTTAAGGCTGAGGTACTGCAGAGGGGAAAGGATAATTACCCTACATTACGTCTCCCCACTTTAATAACACCTAACGGTACCATGTCTTATACTAACGCAAAGAGGTACAGGCTTTCGGTTTTATGTACTTTGTATATCTGCTCAAGGACTGACAAAATTTCAAATTACTAGAATTACAGAGAGATAAATTGACCACGATAAACAAAGCGTGTAATCAATAGCAATTTTTTTCTAATCTACAGAAAACGGCCCAGGATGCACAAGTAGTCGGAAAAATGTCGTTTCCAATTAACTATTTCCTATACTTATTCAACTATACAATGTGCTAAGCAGTAAAACATTAATTGCTTGTACTGCATCCTTGTCGGTTCGCTCGTCTATTATTTATTAGCTTTCATAGAAGTGGGAACGATTCGAATCAGGATCTCCCCGATCACGCGTCTGTCAAGCGTGGAAAAAGCGCTCCTGCTGGCGTAAAAGATTCAAAAGACCAGTGTTCGTCGTGCAATAATTCATTTCACTGGAGTCGAAACATGTTTTTAAATTAACATTGATTATAGCTCTTTTTAAGTTACCTTAGTTTTACTCGCTGTTTAGCCTGTAGAATTTTACAAAATTATGTACATCTTACTATTGAGTGATAACATTTGTAGAGGAGTAACCTAAATTAAGAAAAATGCAAGTTAACAATATTTCTGCAGAATATTTTTTTAAGGATGAGGATTTTGCTAGTCGTTGAATTTGTAAGTGTCTATTTTCTCAGCGAAATTGAAAAACTATCCAAATCTAGGTATAAGTAAAATATTAAAATACAGCACTCTGAAAATAGATTGAATATGTGCTTTGGCAGCAAAATGTTCCTTCATTTTCCCTCGAACACACCAACATTCAGGAAATTAAGAACGCTGCTTTTCTTATATAAAGAAAATATCTTTGAAGTTTCGCAGTTTCCCTCACCATTAATGTAATTTAGAACAAATAATAACCGTCTTGTTTCTATTCTTTAGATAAGTTCATTTTATTTCCTGCGACATGATGTTCACTTTTTTAGCCTTCGATTGGGTGTCCGTCGTGAACCAGGAAAGTTAGTTTCAACAATAGCATTTCTTGTAACTGCGAAAGACGTCTCTTAAGTACTGCTTATTAGAAAATTTTCTTTGATTTAACTGTTGCCCTGAAATAATTTGAAGATTTTTAACGTACTTTTGAAAAATATGTACACTTTGCTATTCATATCTTTATACCAAATCTAATATTATTAGAAACTATCGAGTTTGTGTTGTAAATTCTTGTAAACAAAGTTTTGTCATGTTTTTCTATGAACAAACTGCCAATCAGGTCCAATCCATAAAAAAAAAAAACAGGAAAATTTTAATAAAAATATCCTGCGGTTCTACAGTGTTGCTACTTTGACTTCTTCTTTAATTAATATTTTGAAAATATAGAAAGCTTGAAGACCGTAAATTTCCTTCACTTCCCGCGACGTAATAATTCTGCCATTCACACTTCCAACCAAGATGTATTCCAATCAGTTAGTAATTTCTTCATGGTTGTGTCCAAGTATAATTAAGATTGCAGTTTATTGCAGCCGTGAATGAAAGCTTTCCAAATTTTCAAAATATTAATGAAAGAAGCCAAAGCAGCAACACTAAAGAACCGCAAAATATTTTTGTTAATATTTTTCTAAGGAAGTAATATACATAATATCGATTTTCTTTCTTTTCACTCACGGCTGCTATAAAGCACGATGTGCACAATTTTAATTAGATCTGAATAATATTTCTGTATCGCACTTATTTTTTTGTATTATAAGTATTAAGCTTAGCCTAGCCTAGATCCTACAATATTGAAAAAAGCCACCCGCATTAAAATTCTTTCGAACAAATTTTACTTCTTATTTAAAGTAATGTAGCTATAATTAATTATACTCGAGTATCAAGCATGCAACAAACAACTTGCAATTTCAAGAAATGTGTCCGGATGTGCCATTATGTGTTCTATTTAAGGAGATGTAAAATTTTTGAAATGCGTTCCTTTCAAATTTTCATAGATGAAAACCCACCAAGTACATAAGTCGCCGGTATACGAATGCCCAACAGCGTGTGCATGCAATATGCATACAGATCTTCAGGGCATGTATATGTACGATGAAAATAGTACGGCAGGAACGTGATTTAGAAATCAACAAGTGTAACAACTCGTAACAGAGACGGCGTGATCAACGTTTCGATGTTTTAGAGCGTGATGGAGACGAACCTTAGCGGAAATCATTAGCTTTAGTTATATGAATGTATGGGCGTGCTTATACTTCGTTCATGGATATTTTATTCACGAGATCGAGAGATGATATCAAAGTAAAGTAATATTTACGATCTGGCATGGAATCATGATGATGAATGCTTGTATCGGAAATCCGCTCACTAGAAACCTATTAGATTTCGTACCAGAATTATGATTAGTATAAGAAATAATTCCAACTCTCGATAAGACTAAACCCCAAAATTACTTTTGTTTTTCACTCTACCGTCCCCCTAGGCATATTTGAACTCAAAAAATAACTATGTCCTGTAAACCTTTTGCAATCACCATTAGCTACAGCAAACATAAACTTTCTGTATGATTTAATGCTTGTAATTCATCATTGATGTGCCATATATGAAAAAGAGTTACCGAAGACGTTAGAAATGGTTATAAGGACAAGTAAAGAAAACTGGGGTACATTCCGGCGCTTTCTTAAACTCTGTGTAAAGGTGTTTCAATTGTAAGCATGTTTTCGCATTGCAGCTTTGCTCATTCTATTGTTGGTAACGATATACAGTGGGTAAATTAGAAACCTTCGAAATTACAACCTTTTAATGAAAATATTAGTAAAAAGCATGTTTTCCATATTTATTCAATTGGAATATTTGGTACATTGACCTTCTCTTAAACGATTTTGCTAAAAAAAAAACACAGAACGCGTATCGGTCAAATTTTCTGGTGGTCAAGATTCAGAGTCACATAAGGAAAGAAACCGTCACCAGTTGTATTTAAAATGTTCCACAATGGGGTAGTAAAAAATCAAAAGTTAATGATCTAACTAGTAAACCTCTAATATTTGTGGGAAATTTATACAAAACAAAAACTTCTTGCTAACATTTAAATTTTTAGGGTTAATGCCCTCGCAATCCCTAGATTGTATCGGTTTACCGATTTATCGGGAAATTGCAATAGTATGCCTCATATTTTTGCAGGTAAATGCTCTGTCGGTAATTCTATAAATTTTACATGGAGCAAACGCCCTGTGTTTCTTTTGCCGTTGCGAAGCCAGCGAAGATTCTTACAATCTCAAAAGCTAACATAACATTAATCTACATACAGAAAAAAGTAAAAAGACTAATACTACAAAGGTACCTACATTGAGCAATCTTAATTACTCTACAGAAAACCATAAATGGCCTTGGTAAGCACGAATGACAGCAAGAGATGGGATTCCGTTTATAAAATTTTGTTTCTAGCAAAGTTTACGAATGTTACTACCCGTAAAGGGCTATAAAGACATTCCTAAATCATCAAAAACAATTAAAAAAATTGTAATGCGATATACAGACAAAATTAAACAAGAAGTTGTGGGAGAAATATCTGAAGATAAGGGAGCTTTTAGTATATATTACATATATTTTAGTATATATATATATATATATATATATATGAACATCAATATTCATGAACGTAATAAAAATTTTGAAACCTTGGTGTTTATCGTACTTATAGATGTCGAAAATTGCAAATAAACCAACAGAATTTAATACTCTTTTAGAAAATATTGTGTCCACAACAAGAGACGGAGCATCAGTAAAGCTTTCACGGCTTTTGTTCATATGGCGGATAAGGTCCGACCGGAATGTATCTCTAAATTAAAGCCACCCTCGTCTGCATTGTAAACGTTGTCCTGTCCAACAGTGTTAATTTTAGGCTTAATTTCATTAACAAATCGCTCAACTGCGGAACGTAATTCGTCAACGTCGTTGCGAGTGAATTCTGTGATAAACTTCGTTATTTTACGAGAAACAATTTTGTGTGCTCTTTTGAAATGCTGTAGCCACCTATAGCTTGCATTAAATGAGAAATAGACAATTTCATCTTTTACTAGCAGCGCGTACCTGCGTTATGGATAATATGTCCCCGGCTCAGTACATTTTTAATTTTTGCAAGAACATACTCTGTAATGTATGTAGTTTTATCCTTGTTAGTACATGCCCGATTAACACTTACTTCCCACCTCTGAAGCTGTCTAGTTGATTTTACCTATAAAAAGGACAGACGTCAAAGTCACAAATGCTATTATTTGTATTGATGTACAAAACTTTAAATGATATGTTTATGTACTAATTTTACAACCTTTTCCTTACATATTTATAAGAAAAAGTCTACATATCATATCACCTTTCTAAACTGATTTTGCGCAGATACCAACGAACGTCACTTTGCTTTTCTACTTCTCCAAAACTCAACAGCTCGCGTTTTATATTCAATATCAATCATGCTACCTCGTTTTTTGGGGAACGCATTCTGCATGTTCGTAATCTTCATCATATTCACTTCTTGGTTTAAGGAATTGCGATCCATGTGGACCAATCAAGACTTAACATTTTTATGATTTTTAAATCATTAAAATTGCAACGGAAGTGTCCTCGTGAAGTCCTACAATGTCCCTTAACGCATTGTGTAACTCTTGTTCATCACGTGTTATAGGTGTAACAGCGATATTCGCAGCTATGTAACAAATTCAGGATATTATTAATGTTGATTCTCATGACTTCAACAATTATTGTTCAACAGCCAAATCATGAAACGTGATCGTCGCCAATAAACTCTGAACTGCTACTCTTAACTTCTCTTGTTATATACATATGCCTTTGGAAAAGGGACAAAGATTTATGGTACATATACAATTTAAATACTATAAAAATCATATAATCTACACGTAAAGATCTATAAGGTTTCAATAAGGAATACTTTTAATATCACAGATGAAATAACTATAGATGAGATGATAAAAGTAAATAACGGAATATAATGCATAAATGATCTAAAAGATGTTAAAGATAATTAAATAAGCACACTACTTATGATTTTTTTTCACATAAATAACAAGAAATACTATCGTTATTTATACAAATTGTATATCAAATACGTAGGTACACAATTTTCTAGTTATGTTTTCTTTTCTATAAATTAAGTTACTTTCCGGCATGTTAAATATATATGGATGAATTGTATATAACTTTTTGTATTTTTTTAGCAATTAAAAATTTTCAATTTGAAATAGATATGAGGTATGGGGTTTGTTACTGATATACAGTAACGATGAAAAAAAAAAACTATTGTCACTATCGTTTGGTATTGCTACAGCGGTTAAATATTTATGTTAACTTTCATTTATGTCTTGTACTTTTGGAGATATTAAAGCAAATAGCGAAGGACGCTCCACCCGCCGACAACTGGCGCTTTAGCAATTAGAAATATTACTGTTGTACACTACATCATATAGTCTATAAACATACCAAGATTCATTTAAATCAGTGAAGGATATGTGTTCTCTTGTAAGAGAAAGGAATTGGCTCATTCAACAAACCACGAAGTGTACATTTATATATTCGTTCAAGTAAAAATATGTTCATTCAACACTTTAGCTTGCAGCTTAACAAAACTCACTAGCTTTGGTTCAATTACTTTTGTTCAATCAAACCAATATTTGCTATGGTTGTGCTTCAAAACATATTACTTTTAAATAAACCACAAAATTCGCTTCAGGCAACAAACACCGTAAAGATATCCCTCGTTATCTAAGATAATACATATTCAGATTTGCACGATCGGTAAATATTTAATTTCTTATGCACACGTGTTCATTTTTGATTCTACGCATGTATTTCTTTTGCTTTCTACCAATATTCCAATGTAGGTTGGCTGAACATCCATTTTAAAATTGATCGAATTTAAGAGATTCAATCAAGTGCATGCTGTTGTTTGGTTTAACTATCTAGACTGTTGAAAACATTTAACAAACGAAGTTGGTTGAGTTAATAAATTTTTGGTTAGCTACAACAACAGAACAACAAAATTCAGCAAAGTTTTTCTAACACGATTGTATTGATTGTTTTTCTTTCAATCCACTAAAAGGATTATACACCCCGATTACGAAGATTCCAGATTCTCCTAATTTTCTAGTATTTGGGAAATGGTCTCTTATATTTTTATGCCATAAAAATCAATTTAGCTACACATTTATAGCTTTAACTTACTTCAATAAATTCCTTTCAATATCAATTAAATTTTTCAAACAAATCCATACAACATTTATGATACGATATGGCAATAAAAGTTGAAATAGGAGACCAGAAAGGGGAGAATTATGCAACTGTGGTAGCTTAAAGCCGAAAGGCAAGGTCACATGGCTACAACAGGTTGCCTTTACAATATTATTCATTCGCTAGTAGTTTCAGAGCGTCAGGTGTATGAGTAGCGATAGAAATAATAGGGACAATATGGAGAGTTTTTATTCGTTCTCGTTCCCTCTCTGTTCTTCGCGCTCTACCACCATTTTGATCTTGACATTATGCTAAAGCAAGTTTGATCTTTTTTATATATGTCGTTCTTGCTACGTGCTGTGTGATTCTATCTGGAGATATTTCTCGCACGAAGCGCGATGAAGGTAACAACGCGATGGCTAAGAAATCTATATAACACCAGTACGAATTTTTCAATTTTGTAACAATAATTGTAGTGTGTAATAAAACACAATTAATTACCACTAAAAGATCTGCTATTATATGTAATTGCTTCCCATAGCATACAATTCTTAGTATGCGGTGTGTTTCCACATCTGTGGGCTACCTACCCATCATTTTGGTCCTAACAAATCCTGTCCTCACAAAAATGCCTCTATGCCATCTATATGCAGAAGTTGGCGACATTGATCGACTTATTGCTGGTTATAGATAAACGATATCGTGTAAATGGTTCACTATTCTTGCTGTAAGGCACTCGAAATCTCATTATGTTCGTAACCACAAACCTCTATAAACGATGATGTTCGTTTTGCTTTAGAACCCGCTCTAGGAGAATGCTTCTCTTCTCCATTTCATTTATGCACCTTAACGTAGGTCTATTATACCAAGATAGCCTGAAAAACTTCAAGCCTCAATATAAAGCTGATGTTGCTCATCAAAAATGCTCTGGTAATATAATTGCACATACACTGAAATATACTTTTGAAAATTTTAACCATGTTGGACGCTCAGTCATAGTTTAACATTTGTGTGATTTGATGTTAGTGTTTTTGTAAAAAGTTAAAAAACAAATTAAAGCCGAGATAGACACTGTTTATGGGTATTCTTCACCATTTGTCACAGTGAAATTTTGAACAGGTGAATTTAAACGTGGTCGTACCAGCTTGGTTGACAATGAATGTTTTGGACGGCCAAAAACTACCGATAACGGAGAAGTCCACCAAATGTTGCTAGACGACTATCGAATTAAGGTTAAAATGAGAACAGAGGTTGTGTGCATCTCGAAAGAACGTGTTTGCCGCACTTATTCATTTAAGTCCGGAAACGTATTCGGAGCCCTGTTGAAGCAGTTTAAGCGGAACAAATCGGAGTTTCAGAGTCGATCAAATAACTGTGGATGAATCTCGGATACACCAATTTACTCCTAAAGCCAAGGCACAGTCGCAATAGTGGGCTGCGAAAAAGCGAAGACTGTTCCATTGTCTGGAAAATTCATGGCGACTGTTTTTTGGGTTCATGGAGTTGTGTTAATCGACGCTCTTGAAAAAGGAAAAGTAATAACGAAGGCGTACGGCGCATGGTTACTTGACAAACTAAAGACTGCATTTCAAAGAAAAGGTTTTGTTCCAACACGTTAGTGGCCGCCATGGTAAAAGATTCCGCATTAGTATTCGAATTGATCGAACACTCACCCTATTTACCGCATTAGGTTCCCGGTGACTCTTCCCTAGCCTCAAAGTTTTTTTCGAAGGACAAAGATTGAATGAGGGGATCATCACATACGTAAGCACCTATTTGGCAGAACCAGGTGCGAACGAATATTTGGATGGATTAAAGAGACGAGAGCATCGTTAGAAAAAGTGCTCAGATTTACAAAAAGATTATGTTGAGGAATAAAACTGAATTTGATAAGGCTTACTTTTTCAACAACGTAATATTTTATAAATATTACGTTGTCGATTATTTGAGAGGAAATATTACTATTTACTACTTTATTAGATCTCATTTATAATAAATGGTATGGTCAAGCAAACCGATCTCTAAATATAATAATAACATTTGTCTTTAATGGAACTGCAAATTTAATGGGCGGTGTATGAGATACCTAAAAAGGAAAGAAGCCCAAAATTGGGATATCACAAAAGTGAGAGGAAACTAAAAATATTGCAAACCACTGAAATGAAAGATATTTCAATTATCTGTGACCTTTCCGAAATCGTGTCGTTTACCAGATTTTAGTCTCGATCCCATCGATATAACAACAATCTGTAAAGGATTTAAGAATAACTGTACAGATCACACTCAACCACTGTAATGATTAACATTGCGGTAAAAAAATTAATGAAGAAAGGAAAGGAAATCATCGGAAACAAAACAGGAACAAATCAATAAGGAAGAATAGAACGATGATTACATCTCCATCGCTGAAGATTTACGATATACCAGTCAGAACAAATCGGAAACAATGTATTGTCTTGTTGAACGGCGATGTTTCATGTAACCTCCGTACAGATACATCATTAACATCTGATACTATTAGGTAGGTACATATTCCACACAGTGCTGTTGAAATAGCAGCTGTTGACGTTCACGCAATTTTATGCAAGCGCAAACTGGTTATGTAACATCTATGCTGATAGACTTCATTGGATATAAATCGTTACCTTATAAGTTTCATTACAAATTACTGCATCCGAGGTATTCATCAATGAACCAAGAAAATCTAGATTGTTCCTTCTCTTTCCACTTTACCATTTTAAGGTCTCACTTAGTTGGAATTAATCGACTCTTACATATCGAGATCGTAAAATAGAAGAAGCATTGTGTATAACAAGGTAGGTATATTGAACATTTTTTTGAAGGCAATGCTCATTAAGCAAGATTTTCTATCTAGTAATATGAAAAATTGAATAGGAAAGAAATTAAAGTTTATTCTGTGTATGTGATTCGCTATCTACCGTAGTACTATACTTACCAAGATATACCTATTGTCTTCTTAATGTTATTTTCTCACCGACATTCTAGGAATGTTAGTGTAATCGCTTCGAATTAATTCAATATAATTACAACATGGTGACCTCCTTAAATATGCTGAGTACAATCCCGAATTTCGTCACATCTAATTAAATCTAGGATACTTGTACATAACCGAACGTTTATAAAAGAGTTTTTGCGTACAATAATATTTAATAGCTTGCTTTGATTCGCAACGTTTATAGCCTACTTTAGTGCCCATTTAAAAAATGAATTTTACGTTGCTATTAATTATTACAACTTTTGAATGTTTAATAGTTCAAATTATGTCATTTGATACTAATGAAATTCCAGTTCCCTGTACCTGTGGAATTTTCCTTTCCGGTCAATTCGAAAAAGGATCCAAAGAACAACCTAAAGGATTACCAGCATTAACGCAAGAGGTGGGCGGGTGTTTTCCTAACAACGCTATTGGAGTTAAGCAGTGTACCAGTAAATGTTTAGATTCGGTAAGTTACAGAAGCAAACTCTTTAGTTTTGAAATGTCTTGATTCCTAACGAAAGCAATTTTCATAGATTATCAAACATCTTCCCAAAAGTAGCGACATAATTTGTGCAACGATCGATAGGGATTGCTACAAGGAAAGGGCCTACCTATACATCCAAAACCACAGTGCGAAATGGATAAATACCAACATGTCCGCTGGACGGGAGTTTTGCTGTAAAGATAATCTTCCTTACAAGTGTTCACGATAAGGACGCATTTAAAAATACATATTTATACTATATTTCTTAATAAATAAATAACATAAAAGACATATAGTGTTTGATTCAATAATAAATTAATTGCATTCTTATAGAATAAATACTTTTTCAGAAGATATTTTCACCGCATTCACAACTATTTCAAAAAGAGTCTATACATACTTTGAAAAAAACATGTTTATTAGAAATTCACATATGCAAAGCTCAAAAAAATATTTTAAGCTGCAATAGGTAATTAAATTTAGAAAAAAAGAGCAACAAATTTTGAAAAAAATTAAACGTAGTCAAACTAAATATAGTAACTCGCGTTGTTTCCTCCTTATTAATACCCGATCGAGAACTTTTTACAAAATTCAGGAGTTAACATGTCCCAGACTTATCTTACTTTGACTTTACCATTTCATCCCACACATTTTCGATGATATTTAAGTCCGGGTTATTTAGGAGCCAATACAAAACTTTTATATAATGTTACTGCTATTAACTTCCTCCGGATTTCGCCGTGTCAAAACTTTTACTGGACGTTTCGCCTGATAAGTCTGAGTATGTCTCCTGTAATAGCCAATTTGTTTATGGAAGCATTTGAAGAAGAGGCCATATAAGCTCAAGCGAAACGAAACCAAAGTCGACGATACGTTTGTAATATGGCAACACCGAGAAGAGAAGTTACAACAATTCTTGATCACCTCAGCTCGCATTTAAATTCACCATGGAGAAAGGAGATGAAAATCTGCCCTTCCTGGATGTAATGGTAATGGACAAGGGAATACTACAACACGCAGTATTTCGAAAGAAGACGCACACCAATATCTATCTGCATGCGAAATCTCACCATCAGCCGAAGTAGAAGACGACGGTAATTAAAACCTTACTATGCAGAGCCGAAACCATCAGCGATGAGCTACATCTAGCCAGGGAGAAGATACATCTGGAGAAAGCACTGAAGAAGAATGGTGACACTGACATTGATATAATAAGAGCCACTAGGAAAACGATGCCTCTAAGAACCACAGAGAGGGATGGCGTGTTTACCATACGTAGCAGGAGTCACCGAAAAAGTAACACGAATCCTGAGAAAACACGACACACAAGTACGTTTGGGGACTGGAAAGCCAATCCAGCAGCACCTACCGACCGCTAAGGACAGGACACAAAAATCGCACAGAAGGTATCTACAAGATAATACGTCAATGCGGACAGGAAGAGCTATCGCGGTAAAAATAAAGCAAGATTTAAAAGAATCGAGCAATTAGCAGTGGCGGAACATATACACGAGACTGGGCATAAAGGGGATTTCAACACCATACAAGTGATAGCCAGCACTAAGAACTATGGAAAAGACTCATCAGGAAAGCCATAGAAATAGAAGAGAACAAGATCGCCAACAAAGAAGAAGGGTATCACCTTAGCAACACGTGGAAGAGTCTTCTAGGCAGAAACGTCATGCGCAGTGGAGCGGAAACTTCACGGTCGAATACACCAACGGCGTTTACAAGAACAATGTCGAACAACAGAGAATCAATTCAGTTATCCTGAAGAAGCCGTCAGCATGAACGGCGAAACCGGGAAAAAGTTAATAGCAGTAACAGTTATACCTGCTGTGAAAGCCGATGTAGTGTTACTTATATATTTTGTCGGATATTAGACAACAAACTACAAACGTCGTACATTTTTGGACTTTTAATTGAAAACATGTAGAATTAACATATAGTGTTGACAATTGTCAAATGCTGATAGATATGCTAAATTTTGGACAAAATTAATCGTCCCGACGTATTTTAGCAATTTAGCAATTTAGAGAAAATGTTTTTAAATAAGTTTTTCACAACATAAAATTTTATTTTATACAGGATGTTTGGTTCCTTAACTATTCCGCATGTTATGTTTGTGGGCGCCCCACCTCAATTCATTTCAACTTTCTACAATATCCCTATACCCATCTATTAGTTTTTGAGAGTCGAGATAATTTGAGATTTTTGTGAAATGCTGCTGCTTCTTGGACCGTCATCTTACGTTAGAGCGGTGATTCAAATTTTATTCAATTAAGTATTTCTTGGAGTGTTTGGCAACACATCTAAGAATTTTTTATATCAACTAGATTCCACAAGAGTGCTATCGATATCGTTGTAGAGCTTGACACACTCTACCTAAAGTGCGTCCTTCTTTAGTAAATTAGATATGACGCTACCAGTTCTCCGTTTATCCTTAATGAGAAAGTGATTCCAAATTATAAACTTATCAAGTACTTACTTTTTCAATGTTTCTCCCAATTGTCGGTACGCAGTAACTTAATAATCAATAGGACACTACCATGAAACTGCCATTATAGAAGATTTAATTCTAATAACGTCTTTCTTCTTTTATAACTTGCAGATATTTTTTTACATAATTTTACATAGCGATAGCTTTAGATAATGTACCGCATTTGTAAGTATTAAGAAAACATAGTTCAATTGTGTAGTCATACTGATAGATATTTTTTTTTGCACAAACAGTACCGCAACTAATACGTACGCTAAGTGCGTCAAAAATTACAAACTGAAATAAAACCTAGACTTTAGAGCATAAGCATGCTTAAACAGAAGCATCCTTCATTAGTTCACTGAAAAAGTTGTACTAGAAAATATGTATACTAACAAATATCGAAAACACTGTTGACATACGGGCTTTAGATCATAATAATGCAGCCCTCAAATAAATTGTATACAGCGAGATAATACACTTTAAATACCTGCAGAGTTATAATTAAAAAAAAAGTTTTGATTGGAGCAATAAAAAAAAATTCCTTTTGGAATGAATCTCTAGTAGTCCAGACTTATTCCCCGTCGATTCTTAAGCAAAAAATGCCTAGCAAATTAAGAACAACATTGAGGATGTCGGGTAACGCTGGACTGACAGAACGCACGAAGGTAGCTGATTCAATTATCGTCGACTAAATAAATAAATACAGTTGTATAAAATAAAACAAATGTAACCTAGTCTACTGTTAATAATAATATATAGAATTGGTTTTGGTTAAGATTTATTGTCTTTTAAGTATTTCATATTTTATTTTATAATTTTAATCATTGCAGAATGTTTATTAAAGTATAGAGTAATTTTTTTCAAGCTACTTTTTCGTCAAATGGCCTATACAAAAATTTTGGATGTACCCGGTATATTTAGTAATTGTCTTAGCTTACATTTTCTCTATAAAATCTAAAGCATATAGGTATATGTTTCGAGAATTCGTGGATTCCCATTGTTAACCGAAACGATCGTTTCGAATAATAAAATAACTTGTGTGCTGGGTAGCGTGCCGCTAATTTAGTGCATGCCATATTACCCTACACCCCTTGCTATCATTATTATAAACTTTTTATTTCTTATTTTTACAGCATAATAGTACATCAGGATGTTGATTAAAAATTAAGAAAACGGGAAATTATGTTCGGTAACTGTTGGTTTTAAGTACTATTAATATTAAATTTAACTGTATGTTATGGGAGCATTTGTCTCAGGCGCAAAAGCATCCAAACAGTATTAGCACGTGTATTTTTCCCCATAGTACGTATGTGCAAGCACTAAATCATTATACTTTTTTACATACTAAGAGGTGTGCATGTATGGCCAAAGTTGCACTTATATCAGTCAATGGACACTATAAAATTTTACAAAAGGTATCCTTCAAATAGTACGATTAAAAATACTATGTGAGAGTAGTATTTAAAGGGAATTTATTTCAAAAACATTTTTATTAATAATTTTTCAATAACATGTACAAAAATGCGAATATAAAAGAACTAGCACTCAAAGCTTTTACCTCAATAATAAATAAAATTATTGCATCTGATTTCTATTATAAAACTACATTTGTTTGAAAACCAGTTTTGCATCTCCATACATAACAATTTTCTGTTCTTGTTCTATCTCGCAGGTAAATTTTACTATAATTATTTTTCTCAATTCCACCAATTCTACTTTTACTGTAACAAAATCATTAACAAAACATTTGTTGGGAAAGTATAAGTTCTGTGAAACTACCACAGTTCCTGGACCAGGAAGTTTAGTTCCGATAACTCCAGAAACTAAACTATTTAAAAATGCTCCATGGACAATAGCTCTATTGGTATTATCTGAGAAATGAATTGGATTAGTATCACCACTAAGCCTACCAAACTCCTTGAGATCGTCTTCTGTTACTTTTCTTGTAATAATTGTAGCGTCTCCAACTTTGAATTTTTTCGCAGAATTACAGTAGCTTCTAATATAGCACCAGTTATTAACATTTCTTGTTAACATGTTTAGTTAGGCAATGGTATATCACAAGTGTCAAGAGAAAGCTTCTTAGCACAGTCAATTTGTTCAGGTGTGCAAAAATCTTCAAGAAATATTGTACTTAAATTCTTGAATCTTATATTCTGATGGTTTTGGTAGTGAAGAACCTTATTTATTATCTCAGGTGTAGTGATGCTAGCTTGTGATTCTGGTGTGATAAGAAATATCAACGTTGTAAGTGCGTTCAACGCAATTTCAACATTCCGATGTAATAACTGCTGGGATATTAAAAACACACCATTGCTTTTGATTATATATTCCTTACATGTAGGATCTGTATTTTAAAAATTCAACTAAATCTATTATTCTAAAACACATCTCTTGTACTGACCTGAGCTCAAATTACAAAGGCCTGTTAAACCATAATGAAGTAGCTCATCTTTGTTACCAGACAATTGTGATAAAAATAAATCGACAATATTCAGATCTCTTATGTAATCATAATTAATAGGATCGTAAGCAAAATTCGCCAAATTTGCTAGTATTTGTTGTTTTGAATCTATAACAAAATATGTATATACATAGGATTTTAAAACAATCTAGAAAATTATATTAACGTACCATATGATTGCGTTTTATTAAATTCTTCCACTAATTGTTGTAAGTACTCAAACCTACCAACGCCGTCGGGCCCAGTTTTAACTAATAATTGCTCTTTTTTGCTGAACATAATACTCGACAAAATTAAACATATTTCAACTGTCAATGCAGTCAATTTTTTCTACTTCTCTATGTAGATGTCGCTCTTTTTAAATTGTTGATATTCAGCGTTGCCAATCGTAGAAAACGAACTGCTCTTTGAGACAATTTTATTTTATGCCCCGATTTCAAAAATAGAAAATTGTTGCCGTTTTTGGACGAGAGTTCCATCATCAATGTTTATTAACATTATTAACTATAGCTAAAATTAGTGATTCTTTTTCGCTTTTTTAATATAGGCTAGTATAACTATTGATTAACGTTGCCAAGGAAATTTTGTAAAGTATTATCCTTTATGGTTTTGTCAGATTTTTCTTTATGCTTTGTCTTTATGTTGTATTTATGTAAGGCGGTATTCGTTTCTGGCTCCTTGTACATTTTTTAAAAATTTTGTTAATTTTTGTGCCCCTTAAATATTCTCATAGACAAGCATGAGTTTTAAAAAAGATAGCAAGAGCCCAGAGAAGTCCCAAAATCCATTCGGCGCAATTGCTGTATTAATGAATAAATATCAGCGTGCATTAGCTGGCTCTCTAACTGAAAGCTGTGAAGACCTACAAGCTATTATAGATGAGGCTGAAGAAATAGAGGAATTCCGCAAAGAATGTTCTATAATTGATCTAACCTTCACTCCACTGCAAGTCGCAGCATTTTCGTCGGTAATACAAGAAACTCTAGATAAAATAAACATTCTGGGATTGATTGGTGGTCTACCAAACGTTAAGACCGTACTTGAGTATTGTCCTTTAATTGATAAGTATGAGAAAGAAGACACACAAAGCTTTATTTTCGATCCAGAAACATTGGAACCATACGAAGGCGGTAAGAAAAAGCAAATGTTGATCAAGTTCCAAAAAGATAGATCCTACGTCGAGGAAGTATTAAAGGAAGCGTATGAGGATCTTATCCGAACAGCGAGTATTAACCAATTCATGTTAAGATTGAAACAATTTTGCATGTTAGAAGAAGAAAGAGACGATCTTCTAAAAGAAACCAGCGAAAATTTAGCGGCAGTGAAAAATCTGACTGCGCACATGGAAAAGGATAAAGTGACGCTATCTAATAAATTGCTTAAAAAATCAGAATTATTGGGACAACTAAAAGATGAATATGAGGTAAGTATATGTTTTACTATTTCTTTGTTTTTAATGCTGAACAAGTTGAATTATTTTTGAGTGTAGACATTAAGAAGGTAGGTCCCCAATGGCTTAGAACCAACAATAATCCTCCAATAGGTCTTCACTTGGCATTTTTTAAAATTTCGTGAATGTAGTTCCGGCAACAGAAATTATATTCGCATGCATCACGTTATGAAATTGGTGAACTTTTATGGTTAAATGATTTGCGAAATTTAATAAATGTCAAGTATGTAGACCATTCGCGTAAGCATTTTTTTTGTATCTTGAACATGTTGGTCGTCGGTCCAATGCATGCACTAGTAGCTCGTGATCAATTGTCTACGACTGGTCGCTTTGTTTTTGATTTTCTCAATGAACAGTCACTGTGGACTAACATAATCACGTCAAAACAATGACCTTGGTCATCAATTTAAAATTATGCTTTCGCGCGTATATCTCATTCCTACCTTACTGTTCTTTTATAATATTTTTCTAAAGGGAATATGTCTACTAATTCATGTAATATTATGAATTATTAGGATTTGATATATGAAAACGATATAAAGTATAGATATCTCGATAAATGGGAAAGAGCTAGATGTGCACAAAATCAAGTTGAGATGGATAGGAAGGAGGAAAATTACAATAACGCCATTCGAGAATATCAATACAACTACGAACGCGAAAATAGAATAAATGCAGAAATCGAATCTTACCTCTCTGAAATGGACGAAACGTATACGAACAGTATAGAAATGTGGATGGAACGATATGATAAAGATCAGGAAACCAAAGAAATCGAAATACAGAGTCTAAGAGAAAAGCGTGAAGAGCAGATGACAAGACTGGAAGCTTTATCAAAACTGGTAGGTGCAGAAAAATAACTTTTAAAAATTCGAGGCGTGCCAGAAGACATTCCACTAAGAAAATAAACATGCAATTTCTTTCTTAGAAACCAACATTGCATACCGCTGTTCTACCTATAGGTCAGCAATTTTTTAAACGTTATCCTAATGATTATAAAAACGGTAAGATATGTCCACACACAAATAATGCATCTTTCATTAAGAAGCAATAGCTTGTCAAAGCAACAAAAACTAAACTCTACACATTTATTCCACTTGTCTGGAATGTCCAAGTCTGTCTAATGATTTATTGAAAATCATTGGTTGTGCATGTAATTAAATATTTTGTGGGGATTATCTTCACTCCAAATACGGCTATAGAAAGTGTCTTTTAAAGAACAAGTCTTATTGGTAAAGAATACAAGAACCTTATTTTGCGGTATGGATGATTAGCAATATCGTGCTTTTCGCTTAACTGTGATGTCGTTTGGAGTTAAATACACAATATGCAGCTATCGATATTACTAAGTGAACGTAACGATTTGATGTGACCTACAGCGATTGTATATGTATTCCAAAATAAGTAGTTGGAACATCATAAATTTAGCGCTCGTGGCATATACAACAATAATTAGCGCCTTCTGTTCGGAATAATTCATAACCAGGCACTGACCAAGTTCTCTATTTCTAAGATGTGCAATTTTCAAAGAACTTTAAACTCCAATAAAGTAGTCGTACTTTTTTTAACCAACAAAGTTTTTCCAAGTTAAAATGTCTTAATTCTCTCCGCTAGTCCTCAAATTTTTAAAAGAGTTGTTTCCTGCGCCTTGTGTTTGTATTCATATAACAAATTCACTATCAAAAATTGGTAACAAATTTAACCGTCTTTTAGTATGAAACCCATAAGCAAGAAATTGAAGAGTATTTTGTGGCAAAAGAGGAACGACGAAAGCAAGCCGAGCAGCTGCAAAAGTTGAACACCGCTGCTACAAGAATACAAGCTTGGTGGCGTGGTGTAATGTATAGACGAGGACTGGGACCGTATAGGAAGAAAAAGAAAGGAAAAAAGGATAAGGGCAAGAAAAAAAAATAGTATAATAGAAATTAACATCTGTAAATATTTTTTTCATTTTGAAAATAATGTATTTTGTATCGATGTTGTTTATTTCTACCAATTAGGCCTTAAAAAGTCTTTGTTCTTAGCGACTAGTAAACTATTGCCACAGTACGTGATGGTAATAATTGAAAAGTTGGGCAATAAATATTTATTCATTGCTGAGTTATCTAAGACATTAAATATTAGTATTTACAAAATTGTAATAAGTAGCGCTTATACTAGTTGTTGACACAATTAGACTATAATTCCCATATAAGTTTCACATTTTCTAAAATAGTATTTGATATGGCTTGTTTATGAAACATAAAGTAACCCTGAATTTGCGCAGGACTAACAGTTTTGTTAAATGATACTACTCTGTTAGCAAACTCTTTGGCTTCTAATCGAGCATTGCCGTTTTTATAAAATCTCAAATACATTTGCTCTATTTGATAAGCTGAGCACCAGCCAATATATTCTTTTAAGTCGACTCTTCCCGGCCTTATCAAAGCTGGATCTAACCTGTAATATATACGTATTATGTAATTTATCCAATTAAAAACAAAATTACACTAACCTTTCTAAGTAATTGGTGGTCATAAATACTATTCTAGCTTCTGTACTTGCTACGCCATCCAAACAATTAAGTAACCCGCTAAATGTGACCCTATTTAAACCTTCGTAAGCCGCTTTTTGCAGCGGAGTGTCTTCTCTTGAAACAAACGCTGCGTCTATGTCCTCTAACAATATTATGCTTTGAACGGGTGCTACACTCAAAAGATGATTTAGTCGATCATCTGTTAAACCCCTTTCTGAGAGATTCAAGACGCATATTCCAAATTCCAATTCGCCTGCCAATGCTGTGATGTACGATGATTTTCCGCAGCCGGGTGGACCGTATAATAAATAACCTGGAAAACTTAATCCTTTACACTCAATAATTTTCTTGTGTAAATTTACCTCGTCGATACGGGATTCCCCTATCTGTATACCAACTAGGATTTGAGATGAATTCCTTACAGTCGCCTAAAATTCGTTCACTAACGCCTTGATCCAAAACAACAGAAGTAAGTGGGCGACGCTTTCTGGGATGTCCAAAGGGCCTCCATTCACTACCCATTGCCGAATACATGACCGTTTTACCTTCATGTTTTTTTAGCGCCATCTGTCTAGCTAACAATATTATGCTTTAATTTTAAATCAAGAATTGTTTATTAGACGTTAACATCGAAATGTACAATTGTGAAATTAATAACATAGCAACATTTGTTTTACACTGTCACGAATTACAAAATTCAATGAATCATCTTGGAATGAATTATCTCTAGACTAGAAGTGAGGTAAATGGGCAAAACGTCGCATAGTTGCATGAGAAAAATTCGATATAGATGGCAGCAAAATCAAAATTCTGATTTCTTGTGTGGTATCGAGGAGAAGAGTGTGCAAATGGCGAAGATAAAGTATTATTTGCATATAAGATAAAATTGTTCTACTACAGCCGTGAAGGACCGTGGGGTACGTGTGCGTATTGCTAGCAGAAAAGTGAAGTAGGGCGCATACAGAAATTCCTCGGCAACTGGGAAACCACCAACTTTTAGAAATCATAATGGAAAGGTTAAGTTGAGTCAGAAACAGAAAAGTTGAGGTTAGGTACATCCAGCAAAAAAGAAGCCAAGGTAGGTTTTCTGTCAATTCGTAAGGATGGACAAGCGCATGAATAAAGGACATGCTTTAGAATAGATGAATGGTTAACGGATCACGCCTATAGAAATATGTTGCAAAATGTAATATTATCAACAGCTTAAACTTAGAAAGTACCAAAATGGTAGAAAATGAGAAATTTAGTAACCTGGTTCAATCAATGTATTGACAACAATGGCAGTGAAATTAGATATCAATGATAATTAATTCATCATATTACGTTTACATATGTTTCTCACACTCTTTTTGCGTCTTATTAAAATAGAATTTTGTTTGTGCGATTATATTTTGAAAATATCCTTCTATTGCATTCTTTTGGTCGTTGTGCCGTGGATAAGTTGACGTCGAAACATTGTCTAAAAATTTCAACAAAGTTGAATGTTTAGTTTATCTGTCATCAAAATTACACATGTCAAAACAACTACACATACCACTCATCCTACTAGCTCCTTTCAACCACCATGATCTTCAATTTTCATTTAACAATTACATTATTTATGTATACGTACTGCAAATTGTTCACATCTACATCGCTCGCAAATGAAGATGAATCTAACAATATCCAAGACCTTAGTAAACCTGCAGAATCTTTTGGTATTTTGCCAATTGGGGAGATTATACGTCAAGCTAACTTGCCTTATTTGATATATTCTGAGTCGATGGGGAACAGCTCAATGGAATTAACCACAACACCTCCTATAAAACGCCCATCAAAAGTGTCCACATTAAAGTTGCTACTGAAGGGAACACTTGAAGATATTGCGAAATTACCATACAAGAAAATTATGAGAAATCTTAAATACATAACCACAATTGATCTACCACAAACCAAAAAGCTATTGCTTTGGGAGATTATAAAAGTTGAGGCGCCCATCAACCTAATGGATACGAAATTTTTGAAAAATTTGTATGGATTACTGTATGAAATTCCAGAGAACGAGTATATTTACCTCAATGTAGCTGATTGGGATTTGGTGAATTTTTTCGGTGAATAAAATGTTAATACAAATGAAGGTAATTCTCACAGTCTCTTTTATTAGGAACATCTAAATCATTGACAAGACGACGTGCTGCTATTATCGCATACGCAATGAAGCATAAATATGGAGAAATCGTTATTCAACACGTAGAATACATTAACAAACTAAAAGGGTTGATCTGTGGGTTCTCTCAATCTGATCTAAGAAATCTAACAGCGAAGACATTTCGGGCTATGGATCGATCAGTATTTGCAAATCTATGGCCATGCACTATTGAACAAATGGAAGTGCTTTTGAACACAGCACAAAAACCAGAAGTATATGGACCATACGAATTGTGGGATGAAAATATTTTACGGAAAACCGGTTTACTAGTGGTAATAATAAACGTGGAAAATTTTGATAGATTCTATGTTAAGGCTTTGAACGGGTTGGAAGAAGGAGTTGTGAATATGATGTCCGATGATCAATGTCGATGGTTGAGTCAAAGAAAATTAGGGCATAAAGTGGAGAGATTATTGGCAAGTTACAGGTTAAGAATTAGAAATAAAGGTGAAAGAATACTTTCTAATGCGGTGAATTTAATAATTGCATTATCAATGGTCGGTGCGGCTTGTATAGGAAAAGGCTTACCTTGCAGTTACAACTAATGTATGTAGTTAAAAGCATACCTTCTTCCAATATGTTAAAATAAATGGATTTATTCCGTCCTAAAGCTGTTAGAGTTACCGTTTCCCATGGAACTCCCATCTGAAGGTCAAGGGTATGCTGTTCTCTTGTTCTTTCAACTCTAATCCAGGTTCCACCATAGCTAAAAATACAAGAAATAATTAGTGTGTTGACTTTAATGATTTACTGAAGTAATTTTCTCTATTGTGTAGAACCTATCAATACTTCAGGTAATTAGTAATTTTCAGATTATAGGTAATAAAAGTTTGAAAAATGTTATAATTAATGCTTTGAAGCATTCGATTTTAAGAAGAAATCGATTGGGGTCACCAGAAACCTTATGCTGATGTATATGAATAGTATTAGAGGATAAAGAAGGATGTAGAAATTATCTCAGAATGTCTAAAGAACAATTTGAGAATGCATGATCGCGTAATTAAAGATGCAAATAACGCTAAGATATTTAACCAATGCTTGCTTCCATATATCTGGTATGTATTTAAAAATATAATTTCAATCTTTTTGCTGGAAGTTTGTACGGCAATATACAATTACTTAGTAATAGTGGAAGATATTTAGTAAAGTTGGTATTCCTGTTTTCATATACTTAGTTATTTATAATATAATAACATATGGAATATTTATTGTATTTGGCGAACACACGATGTTCATGTGTGTAAAAACGGCAGCAGTGGGAAATAAAAGTATCTTTATTAAGAACGTGTTATTTGGTCCGAAAGTGTACAAGACCACAATAATAATACCAACAATTTCCATTCCTTCGACAACAAAACACAAAGCATGTTCTTTTGCCTCTACTTTTATATTTACCCAGCCTTTGTTTCAAAGGCAATTATGTTTGCGATACAGTTTTAAAAATTTTAGCATCACACTTTCGAACCACTTAAAGCTCATAAAAACACAATTTTCAACTTGAAAAGAAAAAGTCAATTATCACTTAAACGATAAAAATTGAATAGGTCAAATTGTTCTTGACCCACTAAAAACTTTAATAAAGTCTGTTCAAACAAAGGATCTCGTAAAAGATTTCGTTCAATTTTGGCTGATTTAATTTAAACATGTCTCGTGAGAATGCGCCTTTTGGCGTAGAAATAATTCTATCGGATAGGACTACTTGTGTTTGTTCAACTTTTGAGATAGAAAAACACGTTAGCATAAATTTTGTTTTCCAGTGCCGGAGATGCGTCTTAAATGTATAGACGTGACATGAGGATTAACAGCCGTTGGATTTCCTTTCTAAAGTTTTTGTTTTAAATATTAGTACCTTGCAGCAAGTAGATAGATAGATACGTGCTTAGATCGCTTTCCATTACGTGTGAACGGTCGTGTAAATAGACAAATTATTGTGCCACCGCTTGGGGGAATTCCCCGGTCTCCACCGCAACAGATTCAGTGAGTATTTCACTGCCTTTCATTGAATTGATCTGCCGTATGCCTGTATATCTGCTGCAAAACGCAGCATTAATTTTTTATGTGCCTCTAGTAAATTAAAAAAAAAACCTGCTATATTTTCCCATAGCATCTTGTAACTTACAGCATAGCATAGTAGCATTTGCAGAAATATATTTTCTGTAGGACACGTGCAGTTAATCTATGCCATTTTGAGAAAAACTCAAAAATTTTGTTTTGCTAGTACCTTTAAACAATTTTACACGGTTACTAAACATCAAAGTATATTCAACAGTGTAACATAACTATTAGCCCGGCAATAATAATATTTTTGTTATTTAATAATATTATTTGCAAAGCATTTTTAGTAATTTTAATTAACCTGTTTTCTAATGGAATCGAAGATATATACATGAAAATTTGGTTTTCCCTATTGCCGTGAACTCTGTTTTAAAATCTTATGCGCACATGTTTGCAGTAATAATTATAACAAATGCATATGTTAGGCTCCTCGTAAACAATACGGACTTCACCACTGTTACAGTAACTAAAATTAAACGATCTAAATCGTGTCTTATTTCAATAATATTTAGATTGTACTAAGTTTTTGTGAAGAACGAGATTTTTCTCTCCAGAAATTCTTGCAAAATCTGGCCTTTTAAAAACAAACATAAACATATGCACGGTGGCTAATAATAGCGATATTAAAATTTGGTATTTCCTCTTTGTGTTAAAAAACAAAGCATTATCTTATTTGCTATTCAGATTATGCGCTTATCGCGGTTTACTTTACGTTCGTGAAAAGTTATTGTTAAGTAATTACATTTAAAAACATTTTGCTTTCATATACCCACATTTTATTTTCTACGTGCCGTAAAACAGGTACACCAGCAATTATAGTGATATAACAGTGCCTCAAGGCGGAATCCAGATAATAATAGCTATTAATAGAAGGATGATTAACATTTAAATTAATCCAGAAGAGATAATATAAAAAAATGTAACCTGTAATAGGAAACTCTGTTATAACGACAAAAAGTCCTCCAATGACTATATCATCAATCACTATAACCGAGTTCTACTGTATATGTACACCGGTTGGCAAGCAAATCTGATTAAATAACTATATATCTAATAGAAAAAACGAAATTGGGGTACGGAAATTGAATGTTATCACCTACCAGGTGATAAACGAGCGATGGGATATCTTTTAATTTTTTACAAAAACATTGTTTTGTTGTTAATTGCTTTATTCCACCGCTCAACAGTTTATAACTTTCGTGTGAGCTTATTAATATATTGTTTGGTGGCAGTTGGTAAGATAAAAGAGAAAGAAGGATTAACACTTTTAGCAGTGTGGAGTACATGAAATTTATTGCAACTCGACGTATACTCGTTATTGCCAATGAAACTGCAAGAATAATCCTCGCACAACTTCGATGTTTTTTAAAACAACTACCGATTTTGGTGTACTGGAAGCACGACCACGACGAATTCTGCAAACCAGTTGTAAACAATCTAATGATGCTTCATTGCCAAAAGTTGAACGAAGTGATATGAGGCATTGTTGTTGCGTTGGACCTTTACTAAAATCATAAAAAATCATTGAATGAAAATCTTCGCGTACTTTTCTTTAAACAAACTAGTCGGTCGATTTCTGTGCTATTATTGTTAAATTTTAACAGAATTATCTAGTGGTCGTTTAATTTAAAAGGCTATCCTCATATATATTTGCAAAATATACTCTTCTCTACCAGATAAGTTTGTAGCTATTAAATCAGATTTGGTTGTCAACAGGTATGTTTCTAGAATGATAACCATCATTTCATACTGTCTCTGTATTTATTAACTATTTTTATTTTGTGTCGTTATCTCAAATTGTTTTTATCTACAGATTAGCATATTTTTTAGGAAGAACTTTAAATGTATGTATTTTTATTTACCTGCACATGTGTATCTGATGAAAATTACACACATTGCAATGCATCTAAACTTAAATTTAGTAGCTAATTATAACTTCTGAAGTTACCAATTAGAGGGAATATGTAATAAGTAGAGATGAGCAAGGCAGGGAAATTTTGCAGCGACTAGACAGACTCAAGTTTTGTCGACTCTCGGGGAATCCATAAACTGGAATAAACACCAAATAACTTACGGGTTATTTTATATGTTTGATAACAACGACCGTCGAATTAAAGTTTAAGAGTAGAGGCCGTGGACATTTCGAAAGAATGTATTTGTCATATATTGACAGAAGATTTTGACATAAAAAAGCTAACTGCGCTTGCTCACTCAGAACCAAAAATGCAAACATTTCGAAAGCCCCGTTGAAGTAATTTAAGCGAAATAAGTTATGGCGTCAATTGATAACTATAGATGAAGCCTGCACACACCAGCACACTTCCGCAACCCAGACACTGTTCGATCGACCAGGAAAGTGATAGCAACTGGTTATTGAGACAGAAACTACGTCTTACACTTCATCGGTTTCCATTGAGAAGAAATTACAGATTGGTGTTCAAATGGGTATTCTGCTCAGCGGATCTGACTCCCAGTGACTTTTTTCTGTTCCTTGGGCATTCAAGGACAAGGATTTTTCTCGAATGAAGAGGCCAACATGTTAATAAATGCCTATTTTGCAAAACCAGATCCCAACTACTATTGAACATATTAAAGAGATAGAAGCACCGATAGAAAACGTGTATAAACTTATAAGGAGACTATGTTGAGAAATAAAATTCAATTTGACAAAAAAAATACTTATTTGGCTGGAAACTTTTCAACTACCATTGTAATTGTCGCAGCGAAAAAAAAGTTGCACAGCTCAAGCCAAAGAAGCCTAAATTGTTTCAGCTAAAATATGATATAATAATATATAATAATAAAAATTCATTTAAAAAAAAAATGTGTTATGCTTTCCTAAAAATGTATTTGTTATAAAGAGTTTTTAAGCCTTTTTTTTAATTTTAAAACGAGATAGGCGATACTGGTTTTATAGCAAATCAATTAGCGAAGTTGGATGATAAATAATCCCAGGGTTCCGTAAACATGGGGAGGTCACCTTCAATCTCTAGATCAATAGATGTATAAGTTAAAAACCAACAGTAACTACTCAAACAAGGATAAAAATAGTGCAATACAACGAGAAAAAATCAAAAATGAAAATAAATTTTCTCCACATTTGTAATAGGTACCTTTCAAACATTATTAAAGTGGTGACTATTTCTAGTTATTTTCAGAAACCAGGATATGAAGGTTCTGATCAATAATAATAAGCAAATCAATGAATAATTTTTTTTCTTTCCTTGACTCATTCAACAACGCAATTACTACTCTTTATAAAGTTGTGTAAGAATTCTTTTAGCATTGCTTAACAGTCGCGCAATCTTATTCAATTTAAAACAAATTGATTTCTGTATTTTACTGAACAGCAAAATAGAATTTATTTTAGGGGGAGAAAAATAAAATGAAATTAAAGATACGTTTGTGTCCGTGATTTGACTGGTAGTATGTATGTTTTATGGACGATTTTTAATGTACGTAGCTCGAGTAAATATTTAGGTATTAATGATCAAAGCAAACATAAAATACGGTGTAGGAACCAATGAGCTATTTTCTCCAGTTTTCCTTCTCTGTCTTGCTTTTGTACATATAGTGCAAATACCTCCTACTTCTCCTAACTCAAAGTTATTGATGTGCTTATTTTTCTAGCAGTAAAGCTGGTGTTACATCATAAAGCATAAAATATTATATAACCAGTTATAGAAAATCACAGTGTAGGAAGTTGTATTTATTTAATTCATTTTACCAAAGCCTGTACCTATTTTTTTATCTTTTCTTATCAAATTGTTTATCAGGTAAGCCATGTTTAAATAACTGCCTATCGATTGACACATTTTATACATCTATCATTATATAAGGTTTTCAGTAAATACGAAAACTGTGTTTGTGAAGATCATAAGAAAAATCTGAATATGAGTGGAGAAGCTGTAGCCAAACATACAAAACCCCAGTTGCGGGGACTGTTTCATGCACAACTTAAGCGTAATCTTATTACGTCATTCGTGTTAGTTGTTGGATCTGGAATAGGCTTCTACTACCTACATAACCGGAGAGTTAAAAATCGTATCGCCGAATTTTATAGAGACTATGACATAGAAAAGGAATTCAACGAGATAAGGGCAAAAGGATTATTTGAATCCTGCAATATATTGGATGGAAGACCTTCTTAAGTAGAAATAATACATTTAAACGTAAAATTGCATAATGTAGTAAAACAAATATGTAATAAATATGATAAAATATTTTCCGTATTCTATTTTATTACTTACCTAAAGAAATGTGTGCCAACACTTGGTATAAAATCATATTTGGTCTTTACATATCCAGTATCTTTCTGTTCGAAACTTGTTTCGACACTTAAGTGCTGAGTTTGCTTCGCTCCTTTGTGCGTCATCCATTGTAGTAACCATTGGTAGGATTTATCTCGGCAGGGAACCTCTAGAGTAATCATGTAATGTCTCCTAAATAATATCAATGATGTTTGAAATCCTTTTCGTAATAGAGCTGCTCCTGCCCCAAGGCCAAATAATCCAAATCCAGCACCAAAATATGGATTATTCGATAACTCTCCTATGAAGTCAAGCAAAGGCATAGTACTACAAAACAATAAATGTAATTTAATTGTACTGTAGCACGTAAGGAAACTAACCTTATGAGGAATTGAAATGATCGTTTTCTAATACAATTGCTGAGTTCATAGTACAATGCAACTGCAATTATTAATTGAATTTTTTTTATAATAATAATGTTGCTTAAAACCACTAAAACCTTTTAGTGAGGGTATCAAGGAACATTATAAGTGAACTCCTTAAGTTATTATTGAATTACTGCTAACTCATAAGTTATAATTTCCAGATTCAACAAGTATTTTGTACGATTTTATAATTACGTTATTATTAACATAACCAAACACAAACAAAATGTGAGAGGCGAAGTAAAACAGTAGTGCCAATTATGTAACGTATTTTATGGTTACAATAATTCAACATTTCCCCTACACATTGAATCTAAATTCAAATTTCTGTTAGTACGTTTGATGTTTTCCGATATTGTATGAAGAAAAGATAAAGATCTTTGATAAAAATAATAAACAAATAGTAGTAATAGTCAATGGAAATGGAAATAAATAGTGAATAAATTAGAGAAGTAAGAGAAATCCCAGGGTATGAAATAAAGTAACAACATTGAGAAATCAAATTACTTACAACTGGTGAAATACGGCGAAAATGGTAAATGAAGTGACAACAATGGGAATTGAGAAATTATATTACCTACTCTATAGTCGGATAATTTTTTATGATTTTCTTAAAGTTTTTGTGTGAATTAATATGCACCACTAGAACAGCTAAAAATCTGATACCGGGGCGGAATCCCGCCACACTTGGCACCACTGCAGCAAAATGAAAACCACCAAACCAGTACCAACTATTGCGGAATTAAGACATCTTGTTTTCTTAAAATCAAAAGGATAGAGTATAAATAGGATACCTAATACTAAAAAATTACGAAATTAGGAAGTATTTTAATTAAATATAAACAATAAATATAAATTTATATTATATATTGATATTTTCAAAACATTCAGATTTATAAATATAAAGCAGTGTTCTCAACGTTTATGACAAAATTCTTTTATAGATTTGGTGGATACTATGAATTTTAACTTTCCATTGTTGGTATTATATTACTGGCAGATAATCGGTAGTGGTGTTGACATTTGGTATTAGTTGTTAAGTATTTTTAAGATTATTGCAATGGTAAATATGAGTGCAACCATGGTACAAATTAATTATATCCTTCTATTAATTACAATTTCAGTCTCTGTCAGACAAACTCGCTTCCCTTATGGCAAGGCCGGGGCAAGATCCCAATGCCAAAGAAGATGTTCCTTGGTGGATGAGATATGCTGGCAGGGGTTTAGGCACGGTGGGCAGCATAAGTACGAAGATTTTATTTAAATTATCCACCTACCATAAAAAGCATAATCGTTTCCTTTCATTTCAGTTGCTATCTTTTTTGGTTTAGCCAATTGTTTGGGTATTATCACCATTAACATAGATTGTTTAATATCAGGCATGTGGCAAATGGTTGCTGGATTTATTGTTTTATGTTGTGAAGCTCCATGCTGTTGCATGTTCATTGATTATGTACAGGTTTTGAGTGAATGGGTTGACAGAAGACCATATTGGAATAAAGCTTTAGCATATGTTGTGTAAGTACAATTCCTTTGTTTGATATTAAAAACTTAACTTGATTGTTCTTGATAGATTGGCTGTACCAGCTATTATCTTATGTCCAGGAATAAGTAGCATTTTTGGCAGTGGTCTAATATTTACGACAGGTGTGATTTATGGAATGATGGCATTGGGGAGAAAGTGAGTAATTGATTTTTTATCTATTGCTATCTATCTTATCCAGCTATTTTTATCTTGCTTATCATTAGTATCATTAAAGTATTTTATTATTCACAATAAATATTTAAGTTATTGAAATTTGATAGTTCTAAGATAACTTGTTTCACAAATTATATTAATTATTTATGTAGAAATCAAAGAAATTTAAGATGGAGATACTAGACTGTTAATGTATCAAGGGAATTATCAGATCTTCATGTGGAGTATGAGTTAAAGGTTTTAAAAAAATATTGAACAAGAGCGAATTTTCAATTGAAAGTCATCTTTAGTAATAATTGCGTTTATAATGGAAACGTATTAATTAGGCACTACACACTTTGTAATTGGAAACATTAGATATTTCATAACATAAATCGATATTGTATTATTCACAGTAATTGAATAATACATTAGAATATTTCAAATGAGTGTATAGGCAAATACTTGCTAATGTTATCATCACATTGTTTATAAATTAAAATGCTGCTTTTATTAAACTTAGATAAATATTATCATCAATCGTAAAAATGTAAACATCCTAAGCAAACAACGAAATGATCGCCAATTTGTGAGTAAAAGCATTTCAGTATGGATTTCAAATAAGCCATAAAAGATATACTTTTCATTTGCAGCATGCTCTGTTATGTTTTCTTTCTAATTTCGTATTTACTAATATTGTTTCCTATCTAAATGCTTAGAGCATCTAGGCAGGATATGGCTGCAATGGCTTCTCCCCAAATGGCTACATCTCCATCAGGCTTAGCCGGTCACGGAGATGCCCGAACAACTCTCATGGAAGACCCAGATGTTTGGCGTCCCACATAAGCAATGCGATATTAAAAAGTATTACACTATTCACCTAATGATAATTTCTAATTGTGGTAGACTGCATGTTCTTGTTTCGTTTTCTTTAAGTTACGGAATTATAGATTCTGTCTCTGTAGAGCTACAGCATAAAATTTCTTTTCCGGATCAATTTCAATACTCAAGGTATCGGGCATGTGTAGTTTTCTTTTTATTGGCGATTTTCCAATGGTTATTTTTGTTTTCCTTTAAAAAATTCGAATTCTACCAATCTGTGTTATGTTACATCTTGTTTTTTTTTATTACATTGGAATGATTCATTTGAATTTCTTTGTCAAGTTATTCACATTTGCTTATATGAGTGTGTGTAGTTCTACTCCTTCTACACATTTTTTATATTCCTATTTGTTACATTTTTTGTGCATTAGCTACTTTGAATGAATACACCTGTAGATACACGCATTTGCGTTTCTTAGTTCTAGATATAGGTACTTTTTGTTAGAATATCTTTCCGTTTAGTCGTTTGTAGAATTTTGGAAAGGAAGCTATGCACTATGTCTAGATTAAAGCATCACTGGGAATTGGTCACAATTTGAAAATTGATTTTTCTATTCGGCTTTGATTATTTTCTTATGAACTGTAGATTAGCTCCTCAGTAAAAATGCTGAAGATATATATTGAATTTTTAGGTTTCACCGTGTAAAGAATACAAGCGCAAGGATAAGTTTAGCTAAAATTGTAGTATTCCATCTGTTACCGCGGATAATCAAATTACAGCTCGATTTTTTCCAAAAATATTGTTTTTGAATCATGATATTTTTTCTATTGTTAATAAAGATGCATCATCCACAATAACGAGCATACGGCTAGTAGTTTGCGACTACCAAATAAAAAATGTACTTTATGATGAATGAGGAGACGTAGAAATGGTCACCAGATAGGTTCATTTTTTAGGTGACAGGTATTGCTTATTGCACGAAGATATACAAATGTTATATTTATATATGGGGCAAGATAAGGAAGATACACGATGTAGTAATCCAAGTGAAGGGCATATAAACACACGTCTATATCGATTGCATTGCTTACTGTGATTCCCCAGTTGGGTAGTTTACATTTTCGTCTAGAAAGAAAAGACAACCTGGCACCAGTGGCGCATCGTTTCTTTTCGTTTTTATAAGTTTTTTTAAGTAGAGTAATTTAAATCAACATGTCTATTAAAGCGTTAGTGCCTTAGATTTTACGTTTGTAATAAAAGATAATTATTTATCGTTACATAAATAAGGGGTGGAAGTGCTCCAGGACGGGCCAGCACGACCCATTCCCATCCCAATCCATGACAGACAAAATATGTTTCCACTATTTACACTCATTTAGTATCTTTTGCTTCTAATAAGCCATCATTGTATGAAACTATTATGTGCATATATACTCATGACTATCAATTCTAGGAATTTCAGTCGCACTTCTCTCATCTTCGCTATGTATGTTTTGTGTTCTTAATCATTAGGCAAAATATCATCTAGATTAGTGTCTTCTATCAATATCTATAAATTCCTGCACATCATCAGCAGCTAATCCCACCTACCTATTTAAGCTACTACATCTTCTGGATCAAATTGGTCCTTTTCAAAGTCTTCATCTGCTTGTCGAAATCCTTATTTTTTGAAATATTTGTTAATAGTATCAGGCAAGCATTACCCTATGCTTTCTTAACAGAATAAATGGCACCTAATATACTCATAAAAATGCGTAAATTATGATCTGACTTTGAACTGCCAGTTTGCGAATATGCTTCAATATTACATGTCGGTACTAAGTCTTGAATATCTCTAAAATGCCTTGGGCGAGTGGTTGGTAATACGATGTTGTATTTAACAGTAAGATGACGATTTTAACATTTAATTGTTGATGATAATCTATTTATGAAATCTGTAACCTCTTCTTGGTTTGTACCACCGGCTTTCGCCAGAGATCATACATTAATGAATATTATGCTGTTTTTTGAATTCATTAGCCATTCCGTACAAGCGGAAAAATTTAAATTGTCTAACTTCTTCACATTTTTTTTTTGTTTATACTTTTTTTGTATTTTGTATGATTATATGTATGTTCTTACCAACATAGTATAGTATCCCTCAGAGTGGCAAATTTTAGGAATGTGAAAACATTTTCGGTTTTATACTGAATGCTAAAACTAAAATTTTAATAAAAATTCTATACGATTCTATACGATTGCTCTAAAAATTCACATTTTTCTAATGGTGAAAGGTTAAGAAATTGCAAGAACCTTATTTAAATATATTTGTTTTTGAGGTAAATCAACCGTGGCAAGTTATAAGGAAGAAACGCAGATGTACAAATTGAATTTAATATAATTAATTCGATTTTCCAGAGCGTCGGCAGAAGAAATGCGTTCAGCTGCTGTTGCGGAAAATGCTGGGGTAACAGCTACAACTCAACCCGCTACAAACATGCGTTCTAACCTTGTTGCAAATGCTCAACCAGTCAGTTTCACGGGTGCCCCAGTTTTTGACAGCAACGTTTGACCCAACACTAGCAAATAAGTACTTCCAGAAACAAGTCTTTATGTAAAATTTACATAAGTTAGTCTTAAGTTGAAACCAATAATAATATCGAGAGTAACAGTATAATTTTTTTCCTGCGATATTGTGATTACAAGCTATTATATTTATATATATCCTACTATACATCACATTTTTAGTTTAATTATGTGGCTCATTATAGAAGTCAGTTTTTATTATACCTGGCCCTTCATTTATTTATTTTTATTGTAGCGACTGGTCGAAATATCGTACTGCCTGTGGGTGTATTCACCAAATCGCATTAATTGCGCAGTTTACTTGGTCTGTTTTGCTTGATTTTACTTCTATATTACTGTACCTGAAACGAGCTATATCACGTTCTTTGTTACAGGTGATTATTAATTTTCTAATTAATTACTAGCATTCAATTCAGTCCAATAATTGATAAAATTTTTTCAAAATTATTTCCATCAGTATCCTAAAAATATTTAGTTCCTAAGTGTATGATTAACTTTGAAAAATTCCAAATAAAGATTTTAACCATTAGTGTCCATTTTTAGAGTGTTATTGATAACTTAAATTATACTTCTAATTTCATTTTCTTTATTTGTAATTGTATAATTTCGACATTTAATTTGTACAATATCAAGCGGGTTGCCTGGAATGGATTCTGTTATGTAATGATCTGGCCTAACAAAACAGCAGTCGTTAGATTATTCGAAAAAATTCGCTCTCTGAGAGCATGGTGATTTGGATTTTATTTAGCTCTTACATTATAAACATCTAAACCATATTTGCATAAGAAATTATAAAAGACGTACTTTTTAAGTGGTTAATTGTTTGTTTAATTAATACGAGATTATGTTTACTGTGATATTGTAACTCGTCCGTTTTTTTTTTATTATATATCTAAATTAAAACTTACATTATGATTTCAGAACTTTTTCAATGTTTAATGTTGGGGTAGTTTATAATTTGATTTACGATCAGTTTGGAAATTCGATGCAATATTTTAAAATTTTACATCTTAATATTTTGCTCAATTTTAAAAGCTATTTGTCTTCAAATATCATTTTTTTAGATATTTTTAAGAGAAACAACTTCCGTTTTCCGCTCAAATTTGATTATAATATTCCTAAAGCTTTCATCATTCCTACAACTTATACAATTCTCCGTTAAGCTTTATGAATTATAAATCTATAAATCGGTGTCATATCAACTCTTGTTCGTTTTAATCCGTTTCCAAACGCCAATACATATCATACGTTTTGTTAAAAAATACATTTGATGTAAGCAAAAGCTTTTAGCGGGCGTTGCGCTTTGTTGTAGCGATATAAAATTACATTTGAAATAATTCGTTTTTAGTTTGGGTTTCTCCATACCTAACTATACGCCTAGCATCGTAATATAAATAGCATGTAGTAATACGCACTTTCCGATAGAAAATTCTTACTAGTCATACGTTGTTGTTAAGTCATTCAAGTGCAACAAATATCTTCTTTGCCTAGTACATTATATATACATGCAGTTGTGGTATATTATGCTCCATTTTCGTTTTCCACTATACTAAAAGTAGGTAATTGATAGAAAGAAAATAGTATCATTATATAATAAATTTCCTTTTGATCGTAAATATGACGCGAGTACCAAACCGAGATCAATTAAATCTAGTAATTTATAAATATCATAAATTAAGACTGTAGGTTATGCTGTTTGTGAAATGATTCGGTTAGAATATAATTGTTGAAGTTATGATAATGTATATTAAGTGTATATGTTGTACTGATATTAAAGTAACTTGTATATTCAGCTGTTTCCTTTATTCTTTGATAGAGAACCAGAATTGTTCATTAGAAAGACGTTTGAATTCAACGAATATATAATAATTCTTTAACAACCAAGTATTAATAGCACTGGTGCACTAATCTACTAAGTACTATATAAAATAGAAGAGAGTGTACGGCGTAGCCATTTTATAACTATCGCGCTCTCATGAGTTCCGTAAACAAATTCAAAACTGGAGAATTGTAAATAACTACGTGTGTAGAGAGCATAACAAACACAAAATAAGTCAAATAAGATACAATACTGAACTCATTCAAGATCCCGTAAAAATAGCAGGCCCTCTTACGACTGAACTGAAGATATGGATGCGTTAGGGCGAAGCATAGTTCACTTCCAACAAAGCCATATTTAATAGTCAGCAAAATAATAAAACGCGTAAATGGTAATATAATAATGCAGTAGTTGTCAGCAGTATTGACAGCATTGTCGAAGATGTAAGGAAACGGGAAAAAACTTTGCTCTTTGCGAGTAACAATGTAGCTTAATTGCTTACAGACATCTTCAAAAATATGCTGCATATTACATACACTGCTCACGCCCTCCATAGAGTTACGGAATTTGTTAGAGAGCAATTTCTGAATGTTATTGAATTAATTAATCACACCAATAAGTTTTCTTGAATGCACCTACAAGAGTTGCTTTTATACAAAGAGAAATATCCAGCACTTTCCTTACCTCCTTCTCTAGTTGTAACAAGACGGGAAAGGTGGTTGGAAGCCTCTTCATTCTACGCACACAATTTGGAGAAAGTTGCTGGTGTAATAAACAATTTAAATGAGGATGCACAACGCATAAGCAAATGTAAAGCTCTGTTACAGGATCCATCTTTACAAACTAATTTGCATTTTATTAACGAATATTTATATTATATATTATATACCTCAAAAAATAAAATACTTTGAATCACAAGTAATACAACTAAAAGATGGAATTGAAACATTAGATGTCATAATAAACAAATTAAAGAATATTTCTAGTGATTTTGATGCTTCTATATGTAAAAAAATCGATGCAGCTTTTACCCGCAACTCGGATTTGTCAATATTAAAACTGTTGGGCAACGAAAGTAATGAAAGTGTTACACAAACGTAAACACAACGCTTACAGATCTAATTTTCACTATGCGAGTATGTTTTAGAAATTAATGTTAATAAATCACTTTATTGGGAATTAAACTGTTTTCCATTCGATGCATCTACGCCTCTGATACTTTACATTTAGGTTGAGCGTCTCTAATCGGGTAAACACGTGAAGTAGTATCGTATGGCAGGTTGGACGAATGTATCGTCCTCAAGCGTCGCCGATATAGGCAGTCGTCGATCTGCAGTACGGTCATAAGAAAAAGTAGTTCTTATCTACTTACAGTTAGAGATTCCAGATCCAAAGTAAGATTCACAAATGTCCACTCTTGTTTTTTCTTGCTTTTTTTCAGTGTATATCAGTACCAGCTGAAATTGAGACTTAAAACTACAGTACTACGTCGCGATTTTCTAGAATTTAATATCCTTTATAAATTTAGGGTTTCCCATGTTTAGTAAGATTTAAAAATACATAATTTTGTTAGCAAACATTTTATTAAAATAAATGTGATTCAAGGAATAGAAAGTTATGGTTTTGGATCTAGCCACAAGATCCTGTAGTTTTCAAAACCAATTTAGTGTAATAAATGAGCGTGATTAAATTTTTCTTTACCGAGGACGAAAAACACGATTCTGTCATCGATGATTGACACAAAATTAACAGTGGAACGATCATTACCTTGCATTAATAATGATCCGTTGATTAAGACTACTCATTTGAACAAGTAGTAAGTTTTATTATACAGTTGTTGGACCTTGACCCATTGTTACTATTCCCAGCGATAGATTAAAATCAGAATGTTTTTTAACTGAACCTTGGTACATATAGAAGAAACAATTGTGAACACGTGCGTTTTAAAAATCGTATCAGGTGTCTGTTGTAAAATGAAGATTAACTGCGGAAAAGAGAAATTAATTATTCTAGTAAGAACTTTAAAGTCTAGTTTATTATTTAAATTATATTCAATATTGATTGATTAGGTAAAGCATGATTGTGTGCCATATTGTCCAATTACATTATGTTCTAAATGATTTATTGCTGAAATAATTATAATAAGAGTAATAATTATAAACATTCTTAAACACGAAGTTGTGGTTTGAATATAAGATGTTATGGCAGGGAATATTTATTTGGCCAGAAACATTGTAGCCATCTTTCCTAGTAATAATTCGGAATGGATTGTACATTAGAAGGCTGGAACAAGTCGTTTCGCCATAAGGAATTGTTTCTACTTGTGGACAACACACAGTTGGTTCTTTAAACTTCTAAGCAATAGCACCTTTTTGGAGGGACGAATAACTATACCTTCGAAGGAAAACAAATAACTACCATAAGGGTTATAAACAGATTAACGTGAGGGAACAGGGAGAAAGAGTCACCGAAAATGAATTTAAGATATTCAGAGCGGTGTTATCTTAATTTTATATATGATTCAGACATTGACCATGATTGGTTAAAAGAACAAGCTGTCTTACAAGTTTTAAAGCGTGTTTACTATATAATATAATTGACTAAACTAAGTTGACGAAAGAAACAGAATGGGAAACGGTCTTATTCCATGCAACTATGCAAACATTTTTTTCATTGGGCTATTTTTGAAGCTTTTATAGCTCCATGTATTGATATCATAAGATGCACTTGGAAGCCATAGAATTTCTTTCTCAAAAATCTTCTACCTATTTAAATAATTATCATATTGTCTGTGCAACAAAATCTGCGACACTCGTTACAGGGTATTAGTAAACGAGCAAACGAACGCTTTAGGCCCGTTAAACTTTATTTGCCGCAATAAGTTATGCCGCTCTTCAGGCTTATCATACAGGCACGCACAATAGTTGATTCATGGTATTTATAAGAGAGCAAGTAACAAACAATATTAAACGGGTTTTGTACTAGTGCACATGGTTAAAAGCAATTATTTTTTAAATAATTAATAGCGCATTCAGAATTATATCTTTAATTTATTTATTGTTTCACCTTGAATCTTTATCTATCTTTAAACGTGATATGTATCCAGTAGAAATATGTAGTTATGGTAGTTACGTAAGATATCCTTAAATAAAATATTGTTTTCAAATAAGTTACTAATAGATTCTATTTGTTGTATTTTGCTTTGTCGATTATGAAATGATTTGGAATATATTACATTCACCACTGAGTAAGATACAGGTATCTGTGAGAGTTATGTAAGCAGTTTTGTAAGAGAAACCGTTTGGATTATATCTACTACTAAATAGAAAACATGCGTATGTATATGATAGAAGGTGAGAATTTATTAGCTTGGAAGTTTTAAGAAAATGATAAATCAGTCCTTGTTCGACTTTAAATGGAAAACTAAGTATTTGGAATCCGTACAGCGTGGGATTCTTGTTCAATCATCTCTATAATTGGTATCTACAAATGGTTTTCTAGCTTTATAGAAATATTGTTTCGATAAATTTTTTTATTCTACGAAAACATCCTGGGAAAATATACTTAAGCGTACATTTTAGCTAGTAAAATTATCATTTAATACTTGTATGTACAGTGGCCGGTTTATGTTTTGTCTATCTCCCGCGTGGCAAGTACTTAGATTCGGCAAATAAAAGCACAGAACCGCGCTTATTGGGAATACCGACCATAAACTATAATGGGAGTGATAAAATCTACCTACGAATAATACAATACGGCTACTAGTGGTAGAAAGTAGAGATACATCGTCTCAGGAGGAGGCAAACCATAAAAATGTCACTGTACGTATAATAATTAACCTCTTCCTTCAAGTTTTTGACCAAAATCGGACTTGGAGAACCTATTCCCGCCACCCCCATTTACCTATCTCGTTTATTTTTCGGTTTACACCCCGAAAAAGACCAAAGATAGGGATCAAAGTTTCCCAACATTCTAAAACTTATAGCTCGCTTACCGTAAGAGATAGAAAATCGGGATAACTTTTAATGGATCCGGCGTATCGAAATCTATAAGTGAAGTTGTTAGCTAGAGAGATAAGAAAATGATGAAAACAATTTTAACGGATACTCTTTTGGAAATTCGGGCGACTTGAAGGTTTCAAAAATATTTTTAAATAATTACTTTGAGATAGTTCCGAATGCAGTTTGACCTGCTGATTCAGGGATTACGACCATTTTGCGGTATCTTCAATGGTTTTTGAGAAATTTGAATTTGAATGTCATTGTGTTGTAACAAATTTATTTTGGTAAATTTAGTAGGTAAATATCTTTCCCAAAACACCATAATTCTATTGCAAAATAAATTAACACAAACTCAATCAGAATCGACTATATGAATAGAGATGAGTAAGGTAGGGTAAATTTCCAGCGACTAGACAAGTTCGTGTTTTGTCGACTCTCGGGGAAACCAGTAGGCAACACGAAACCATCCTGCAAAAAAGTAATCAATTCGGTTCTATAATACAGACGGTATCCCTGGTAACGATTAAATATCTTCCGCGGGGCAAGGCCAAGTACTTAGGTTCAGCAAATAAAAGCACAGAACCGCGTTTATTGGGAATACCCATCATAAAATAAAGTGGGAGTAATAAAATCTACCTGCGAATCCTGCAATAATCCAAGCGCACGACTATGAGTGGTAGAAGGGATAGATACATCGTCTCAGGGGGAGGCAAAACATAAAAATGTCACTGTACATAAATATGTGAATCATCCAAGGAAGTGACTCTAGATTTTGTATATGTATAATAAAAATTTCCAGAATTTTAGTACGGATTGTTGTTTGTTTACTCCTACATCGAGACAGACATCTTTTAAACAAAGATCGTATCGGTTATTTTATCTTTAACGACAGATTGGTTGCACGATGAAATGGGTAGATTGGTACAGATACATATATTGTCGATAAAAATACCTACAAACGCTGTTTATCCTTTGTTTATGAGTAACGAAATTCCTCAATGTTTTATTGTCAAAATACCTGTCGACGATAATCACATTTCATTTCCCCTCTGTCTATCTGTATCTGTTTCCCCTTAATTTCTTCACTAATTTTTGGAATCAGGTTCGCCTATCATGATGTGAATTGGCTGTTATTAATTTGTTTCCTTATTCTTTTCGGAATATGTTATTCGATGCCTACTTGGCAAGTTCTCCCAAGTGAAAAGCCACGTGACATATTATGTTAATTTCAACCATGTTGACAAAACTAGTATCAGCGCCCCAGTCATACATTACCACAGACTTAATTAACCTTGTGTAATAAAAATCATATCCTGTGATTTTCTAGTCTGTTTTTTAAATTTTAATTTATCCTTTTCCCTATTCCTCTTTATATTTTGAATTTAAACTGTAAATTTAATGTTTCTAATTATAATGATATTCATTATTTACAACTCCTTTCAACATAGATGCTATCTGTTCCTCAACTTCTCAATTGCTTAGATTCCTATTTGGAACTTTCCAACAACGATAATGCGTCAAATGCTGCGTACTTTTTCATTATCCGCTTTAAATTGGAATATGTGTTTAGTACCCTCATTATTATTATCTTTAGCTATAAATTAAATATATTCAGAAAAAATTTCTGAGACACTTATCCTCCAAATGCGATGGTACTTACTCTCATCGCGGCACTTGTTATAGTAAATACATGTTGTAAATATTTTATATTATTTGTATTAT